>MU895151.1:0-10697 GCA_036418205.1 Ostertagia ostertagi
CACAGGCCTAAAATTTGAAAACCCTGGAACAGAGTGGAAGTGGAACATAGCATTTTGTAGAGCAGACAATTCTCTTTCGAATGGTATATGACTCGATGTAAAAGCATGGAGGATTTAGATGAAAATTTTTTGGTTGAAAAAAAGCGACACTATTTATGAGACAACCTAATATTTAATTCAAAATGAAAAGCGGAAAGTTTCGCTCATATGAGATAGAGTGACCCTTCTTTTGTCATCCCCTTTACTCTTATTTTTCTTGCATTTCGCTGTTCATACCGTAACATGAATGCAAGCCAGATTAATAAAGAAATGTAATTTATAGGAAAATTTAAACTCACATTTGTGAAAGCATCGCTCATTAAGCTTTGTCGTGGTTTCTCTTTCGTGTCTTTCCGTGTCCCTTCAGTGCACCGACACATGCTGGACACACGAAGAACTTTGATTGAGGAACCTCAGAAAAATAAGCTTTCTTCAGTGGAAGCTTATGGAAGGCTTACCTGTGCTAATCTTACACGTATAATAAGTATAACGCGAACAAGGTAGGATAAGCTGAATCTAAAGTCGGAAGCGACTACGAACAATGAATAGGATTAGTCGGAGGGCAGAACATCCTAGGAACGGCTAGATATAATTAAGCGATAAGGAGATTAATTAGACGACAGTGGCGACTTCAGCAGCATCTGCAGAAATACCACTGCAATACTCCAGCAAGTCACAATTCGCTTGCTTCCACCTTCTGCTGACGTTACCGGAAAAGTTCTTCCTAAAGAAGCTAGCACAACGCGTTGCGATCGCTTTTGAGATCCCCTTATTCTTAATGCGTCAGGTGCCCCTCGGTAATAGGGATGATACCAGGGTGAACAACGGTCGAGAAAATCCTCAACAAGAGGTCGTATTTGCTCCGAAGGGAGTGAAGGAGTGTAAGTTCAATCTTGTCATCACTAAATTTACCAGCATTTCGGTTGGAGTAAAGAAAACGGCATCCGGAAACTGAATATGAATATCCAAATGGAACGTGCTTGTCAAAGTGCAGCCGCAACGCTCAGAAAGCTACAAAGTAACGCTCAGAAAGCAGATGTACGAACGAGTTCATCGCAACGCGTTTGGTGGCACCATGCTCCCACCTTTCGTTGTGAAAGCGCCACATATCGCTTCCCTGGCAGCCAAGTAACTGAATGATGTGGTGCATATGCTTCCTACCTCTTTGCTTGCCTACCTTGCTCTACCTCTTTGTCATAATCGCTGCGTTCAAGCTTCATTCTATATCTCTGTTGCTGCCTCTGTTGGTGCCAGAATAATCCTTTCTAGAGTCTGAGATACGACAGAAGGGATGGGAACGTGTCAAGACACCCACTACAAGGGGAGGAAGGTCGTACTGCTGTCGCCATTTCCCCAGCACAGTTTTTTCAGCCTGTGCAGGACCTCTACGGCCCGCTAGAGTGGCTCCCTTTTTTTTTTTTTTTTTTCGCCGCCCTTTTGTTTTTTGCGCGGAACCCGGGCGCCGCATAGTCCATTAACCCTTTGGCGACAATGGCACCCACCGGTGGGTGCCACTATGACCGTCGCGTGGGACAATGGCACCCAATGGTGGGTGCCACCCTAAATTTTCTTCTTACCCATTTAAAACATTTTCAACATATCAGTAATTATAAGCAAGCTCCGTTACGCCTATGTTTAGCATATTTTGCAGAAATGTTTGTTACTAGCTAATTTATATGAAATTTTAGGATATGGCACTTCGCTCGGCGATGTATTAACTTAGTGTTTTACATTATTAGCTTAAGGTGAATTACAGATCAGGACCCTACGTCTTTTCACAGTCTTAAGACACAAGGAGGAGTTTGAACTATATCAAAAATTCTACTGTACATTTGAATTTCTAGAGTTTTCAAACACCATCCCTTTGAAATCCGAGATTTCTTTCCAAACTTCCACTTCTAATTCCAACAATACATGATCATAAAGCTTAAGACTGCAGTCATATTTTGTTTATTGTCATAGTCAAAATTTTGATAGAAAAACTGCTTTTAGGGACAATTTTGCCCCATTTTGTGCGAGAGTTGGCCGCGCCAAAAAGAGGCGTGGTCCCACGAGCACGCTACGTGCAAATCCGCATTGTCGTCAAAGGGTAAGGGGGGGAGGAAGATGGGCAGAGGGGGGGGGGTCGGGTGGGGAGAGAGTGAGACATTCAAGTTAGTAACCCGGTCACTGCCACTTGGAACAAAGCGTAGATAAGGCAAGGCTCAGGGAGAGGACTTGAGCAATTTTTGTTCTCCCTGGCGTTCCCTCCTCTCCTGGTTTTTGTCCCAGTGCCACCTCACCGATGGTTTTCAAGGACTCGGTTTTGAAATGTCACCCCCTACTCCCCATGGCCATAAACACCGTATAAGCCCCCGTTAAAAAAACTAAGAATTCACGGATGAAAAGAATGGTCCTAAACGCCGATATACTTCTGATGGTTGGACGCCCCTACCGGCGCCAATTAAGAAAATGTTTTCTTAATTGCTCAACATCACAGGAGGTACTGGCGGTAAGTATAAGTCTAACAATGCAGGTACATATCGATTGACTACACTGTCATTGAGATAAAAGCATATTTATTCAAAAATACAACATTAGAAATCTGTCAAATGAAAATGGAGCAAACGGCAAAGCACCTCGAATACAGCGGCCCCCTTATGAAGCGAAAGGCCATCAAAGTGGATGGAAGGCGACCGTCATGGCTAGGAGACATTCACGAGAGCTGCTTCTCTCATACAAAAATCCTTCACTCTTCGTCCTCGTCCTCACTGCTATGAATGCTGGGTCGTCTACTGGTGGCTGCGGAGGGGACCTGTTGAAAATAGAGGTTTATTTCAAAATATAGCCGAATTTAGTCATGAAACCAACCTTTCCTTCATTTTGGCGTATTATGTTCTCCACATCGGGGTGCAGCTTCTCAAGAGCCATTCGACGACAATCCCTTCAAGAAACAGATGCAATAATTAGTATTTTTTTACGTCTCGACCGCTATTCGTCCCGAGCACGCCAGAAACGCAAGGTGAGCAGAAACCTAGGTTTCTGCTCATCTGCGCCAACAGAACCACAGCTGCCGTTGCCTCTGTTACGAGAAGGTCAAGTCCGTCGAGGGAGGTACGGGGGGGGGGACGGGGGGATGAGCCATAGGCCTGGCATTGTCTTTTCGGTACAGTCAGTCACTCTCTTAGCCCAACGGTCATCGGCGCAATAATTATTACAGTACAAAAAGACGAGGTGGCAGCTTTGGCAGCTGCCGCCTACCAAATACGCTTCACATAAACGTATTTGATTGCGGCTTGTAAATCCAACCATCCGACTGGTTTGAAAGGGACAGGAACACTTCTTTTACATCCCGCAAATTATTGTACACAGTGAATATTACCAGAAGATCCAAATGTGTATTAAACAATGTGAGACTTCAAAATTTATTGCAAAAGACTCAAAACTTTCTACAAAAGAAATTGCAAAAATGTGTGTTTGCAAAAGTTTTGCAAAAGTTTAGGCCTTTTTGGCGAGCTTTCGGCGCTTAGCGCCTTTGTCGAGCCTGAAATGAAAAAGCTTATAATTTTCATTTCAGGCTCGACAAAGGCGCTAAGCGCCGAAAGCTCGCCAAAAAAGGCCTAAACTTTTGCAAAACTTTTGCAAACACACATTTTTGCAATTTCTTTTGTAGAAAGTTTTGAGTCTTTTGCAATAAATTTTGAAGTCTCACATTGTTTAATACACATTTAGATCGACATGAGACTTCGGGACAGAACAATTCTAAGGTATTACAAAAAGAATTGAACGCTCAGTGCTTTTCCAAGGAAACGGGATAGGGGAGTGCCAAGGTGGTTAGAGGGAAAACGATTATTCATTGATAGGCAAGCAATCTTGAAAAAAATGGAAATGGGTTAGCAGCTAACCAAACCCAATCCATTACTGACCAATCAAACTTTCCTTGCCTCCCACGGGGTCGGTAAGGTGAAATTATTTCAAGCTTACATAGAACGATAGAAACGAAGATCGAAAAAATGAGCGTGTATTTCAAACACTATTCAAATACAAATATCACTTGTGAGGGAAAGGGCAAAGAATAAAGCACTGGTTCAGCGGTGAGTAATCCCATCATAGTTTGCGCCACGCCTGCCACTTTTATGGGAATCATAGTGACTTTTAGAGGCGATCTATCCCACACAATGGCCTGCGGAGGCCAATTGAAGCACAATTCAGCGTCTTTATTCGCTCAAACAAATATGGTGCCATGGAACCGATTTCGGTGGCTGTGAGGATTAAAGTCCTTCACGGCGTACGACCTACTGTTTGATCCACCGTGCTGTGCTGGTGGTGAGCGGCGCCACTCCTATTTACACCAACCCCGCCGTGGAAAACCTTTGGTGATAAAGTAAAACCAAACTAAATCAGAGAAAATGGCGCTATCGCAAGACACAGGGGCATCCTATAAGATGAAGCTTAGGAGGGAACAGAAACTTTGGGGAAAGTGAAAATTTCTCACTTATCCTAGAATCTCTTCTCTCTCCCTCCCGCCACCTCCCCCTGAGGCCTAGCCCCTTTTTTATCAGAAGAGAGATATTTGGCTTTGAATGCCTTGCCACTACAAAACCCCCGTGTTCACGCGCCGGAAAAAAATGTTCTCAAATGCAAAAACTGATACCAAAAGCGCTTCAGATTCACTATACGTTACTAGTAAAGTAAGCCATTCTGTAGCTAACCTGTAGAATACACCGAGACTATTCCAGTCAAGCAATTCACTGAGCCTCTCCGTTCTGTTTCGCTGAATGATCCGTTGTCGACGGGACATGCCGCAGAAATCATACCTTAAAATTGGGTTTGAGACATCTTTAGCAAACTTTGACCTCTTAATTTCTAATATTTTGCAATCTGAAGAAATTTTTTTTGCAATTTTTCTTCTGAATCAAAACATCAATACAAACTTATTGTTTGAGAACTGCTCCGAAGGATTCCGGGACGTTTGAAGGTCTATGAAGCAACGTAGATACAACGTTCGAGAGGATCCTGACATGTTCCTGAATGAGAGATAGTCATCAGATAATCTCTAACAAGACGGATACGATCCCACCGTGATCGATATAGGGTTCAGGAAATTCTACGGGGACGCGCTGATTAATGAGGAAACAACGCCAATTAAACGACCAAACCTCGCCGGCGGCTGTCGACGCTTGTTATCAGAACACAATGTCATTTCAAAACCACCTGATACCACCCTTAAAGACACCGGTCGCGAGCGAATTGCTCAGAAATGGGACAAGAGGTACGAAAGAGACTGTTAGTGAGTGGAAACGAAGACATTAAATGAAGGTCCCTATTTCATATGAAGTCGACCTTATTAGGACGGAGAGACACTCGACGAGGGAAACAAGCGTTAGAGCGGCCGGTACAAGAAGCGCAGCACCGCCCAAGTTTCTTCTGTGAACGAAAAAAGGCAGTGTTGCAGCGATCTAGGCCCAATGGTTTTTGCACGGGTACTGACAGGAGGCTGTCACAACGACAGAGGGACGCAGACTGGACAGTTGACGAGGTGCAAGGTGTACTGTAGTTATCTGCGTTTGAGTGAAGAAGAATGTACTAACAAGAAAACATTCAACTTCATGGAACTGTTTTGAATGAGACCAGATATTTATCGATAGATGCTTCAAAGCGCCTGTTACAAATAGTGGTAAACTAAGTAACTGCAAATGAAGAAAATCAATCACCATCCACACAAAACTGCAAGGAGGTGGAGCACGTGAAAGATTGGTGAAAGTAAGTTACGTATTAACCGTGTTAGACTTGGGATTTTCAAAGTACGCTTGGACGTCGTGCCTGAAAATTTGCACTCTAACAAGAAGAGAACTTATGAGCTCTCGGGTGAAGAGCGGGGGCACCACCACTACTCCAAGGCGATTCTGACAGCCTAGGGTCCAGCACGACACGTGCAACGCTTTACTTTAGTCAACTTTGACTGCTACAACTTCCTTGACAGGTTCATTTTGCAGTTTTGGTTTCCATATTCGTAATCAGCGTTTGAAGCTCTATCGATATATCTGGGTCTCATCTCAAAGTTCCATGGGAAGTTGAATGCCTTTCCTGGTTAGTTTCCCAATCACAGCACGCGCTAGATGTGACTCTCCGCAGATCGTCTGTGTTTCTACCACTCCGCGCCGCGACGACCTCTGTCGTTACGCTTTTACGCGTTTTCTTCACGCATAGGATGTTGGAAGCTGACCCGAAATAGTCGAACAATCAGAACATATATACTGCATGAACAGCCAGAATCCACTAAGATTGGTTTGAGATAGACGGATTCCCATTACTGGTTGATTGCTGTCGGGAGTAAGTACTAAAAAGGTGAGCTACATGCCTTGTCAGAAGTGTGTCTCAACAATCTGCGACCTAAAACGGTGAATTGTGATTTCCGTATAGCTTACTACCCTATGCGTTTCATAATATGACGGAACACTCGACGATCGATGTGCACCTCGTAGCAAGTCATAATCAAGACAATCAAATGGAGAACCAGAAAGAAAGAAATGGCTTGAAAAACAGGAAAAGCTTCCATATACATGCACCTTGTAACGGCCTCAAAGAATGGGGACAAAGTACTGCCTAAATCGAAGTACATGCGACACTGGAACTTGAGATCAGCTACTCACGGATGGAATACCAGGGTTTCACCGATGATCACGGAATTCACGAATGTGTCGCCTTAGGCCTTAAACCTGAAAGAAAGTAGAAGCAAATAAGATAAATAATGAAGTTATAAAAATGAAGAATCTTGGCAGTTTTATTGAGCTCGAAGAATTCCACGATAAGGTCAGAGGCCGAAGAGGAAACATACTCAGTGGAAAGGCAGGTACGGGGAATGGGGAATTTAGCAGCGAAAGAGCAGTCTTTAACGGCTAAGCAGGCCTTACCCGCGCACCGCTGTGTGCCACGCGCCCACCCCCTGCCGACCTAGACTCCAGGCCGCTCGTGGTAGGAGAGATGCGAATAATATTGTATGTGCCAGCACCGATAAAACACGCCTAATGGTAAGGCGCAAATCGACGGGCGAAAGGGTCCCTTTTCACAGGTTCTGCATCATCTTTTTTCACTGTAACACTACACGCCCTATGTATAAGCTTCCGCTTTTGTGTCGAGAAGATCTTTCCATCGTAGAGTTCCAGCTTAAAGCGGACAGTGGAGATATGATAGCCACACTTATAAAACACAGGGAGAACCACCAACGGATCGTGCCGAAAGTTACAACGGAACCTCCTCCAGCGAGTGGTGAGAGGCGAGAATCGACTAAGAGGGCGGACGTATTGTGGTGGGCAGAGCGGATATGTTTGAACCGGAGGTTCTCAACGTAGCAGCCTTCTTAGGTCGTGGCACAAAGGGGTACATGCGTTCCGTTCCACTCCATGTTTCTCACGCAAAGGTTCGTCTAGTCCACAAATCCGCGTGCCTTTTGTGCTACAACGGCTCCCACATGACTTGGCGTCCTGGACGCGATGGGTGTCATGCTGACAGTCTTGTTGGTAGTTTCGAAGTTTATTGCCAGTTTATAATCTCATGTCACGTTAGAAGGTGGTTATATCAAACTCTTAGCTTCACGCTGGGAAAAGTGAGTTCCTGATAAAAAAAGGTTGGAAAGCCGGGCCAATCAATCAAAGCGCCAACTATAAAGTTTGTTTGACAAATTGGGCATTACTATGTTACTTGGGCATTACTTATGTTACAGCTCAATTGAAGCCGAAAAATGGCTTAAATCTCTCATTTGGAAATGCGCCATGTACCCTTCTTCCACGCGTTTAATCGCTTCAAACGTGGCTGCGAGACTCATATGGAACAGGCACAGGGTTAATTCGATACTACTCTCTGAAAATATAACGGAATTCAGGCCGTTAATCTCTAAATCATTAAATAAGAAGTCAAATTCCGATTTGTCATAGCTGTATTGAAAAATATTTCCGGCCTAGTACTAGTTTCTGATTCATTTACACTTTCCGTCCGCAAGAATGACTACAACGAACTGAACTACCAAATACGAAGGCGCATCGCGTCTGTCTATGTCTGTTGATTTTTGTTTTCAAATAATCTATATTGAAAATGTTCCAAGAATTTATCTGTGAGTACCTGGTCGTCGCCGCGAACCATATTGTGCGTACATATAGGTGGGAGATCCTTCTTTTCCGTAGCCATTATACACCGCTTGAGCTGAAAATTTCAAAAGTGTTACTTTGAAAAGCAGCACTTTAGAGTCTAGTGAATTCAATGAGCTCGGGAAAAGGCCAAGCCGCTCAGGAAATCGTCTGGGTCAACAAGACTACCTCCCCTTCCTATATGCAAAACAAATATCGCGGATTCCGCTCTGAAATCTAGCACCCTTTGCTTTTGCCCTGCCCACTAACCTCCACAGCCTGCTAGTCCAAAAAAGAGCAGAAGTAATGACATAAGGAAGCGAACCCTTCTAGCTAACACCTCATTAAACAAAACTAATTCCTGAAAATCCAAAAAAGCTGAGTTGGGATGAAATGGTGCCCCGGTAGCGTAACTGGTAGCGCACTTGCCCGGAAAGCGAGAGGTGCGGGTTCTAGTCCCGCCTGGGGCGAAAGTTTTGTTCACAACCCAGCATTCTTGTGAAACTAATTCCTCATCCTTGCAAAAATGCACAGGTCGATACTTTACGTGCCAGCATAAAAAGTTACCATGATATTCCTTCAACCGGTCAAGCCTGACCCCAATGACCATCCCTCTCACTAACGGGCCACAGTGTCTGGGAATAAATAGGGAAATCGTGTGGAATTTGATGCTGGCCTTTGTGCTCGTTCAGCCTAGAGTGGCAAAACCTCCTTTCAAGAAAGGGAGCAGCTGCTTTTTTGCCTTTTGGAAAGGTGATAATTGAGAAAAAAATTCCTAGGATTTTCACGAGTCCCACAGTATGCAAACAGAAAAACAAAAAAATTCGGAATCTGTGAAAAAAAAACTACTCAAAAAGCTAGAAAGTACGCAGTACAACCAGGAGAAAACGGACCAAAACGTTATCAGCTGGAGAGAGAAGATCGTGGCCGTCGGGTAGATGGCCCTGCAGGCAGATATCAAACATCCGTTGGCCGATACTCTCCTGAATAGATTTATTACACCACATAAACCATCATCCTCTGAAAATAGCACCTTGATTCTGTCTACAGCTTCTTTCAATTGTTTTGTGACCGCTTGTCCCTTCAAGGATTCAACGTTGAAGGAGTTTGATGGTGCTGAAAATGATGACAATCAAAACCAGGAGATTACAAGCAGAATTCACTGAAAACCTGGGTAGATAATAAAGGCCACCACGGTGACTCCCTTGTGTCGAGGATCGGTAGTGGTTTGAAGGTAATGGTTGAGACGAGCCAACGATTCAATGAACAGATCTCCTCCTTTATTCGAAAATTCGTACCTGTAAAAACAGAGCTCAACTAATTCATCTTCTCCTGCTTGGTCCATAACAGGAAAGGATAAAGCGGTCGGGGTTGATCAATCCGTATTATTAGAATGCGCCTTGCTTTCAGTTTCCGTTGAAAGTCGCAGCGGCGTTTGCATTCGACCTGGACGATTCATTCACTTGCGGAAAAAACCGATGTAGGCAAATTTTTGTCCTCCCAAATAATCTCGCACCGAGTAGCCGTCTTGCAGGAGTGACAGATCGGGACGGCTCAGTTAATGTGCTAGCCGAGATGTGACTCAAACCGCAGGGTATGCAAGTGGTGCCATCAACCGTTTCCCCATTTGAGCCTTAGCATAAGTCGTTACTTCACTTCATGTCATGATCCTCCCTTGTGTTTTTTCGAGATTATGGAGCTTATTTTAACTCTCACTCGCAGGATTCAGGGCTAACTGCGTTTCAGCCACTTCTTGAATTGGAACTGTTTAATATCGTGAACTTCCACTTCGACCTTATAGAATGCCTGACACTTGACGCCAAGTATAGGAATCATACCGATACTTTGCTTGGAGGCCGTCGTCAGTTGTGGTGCGTGGTCTGCACTCGACGCGCGTCTGGTTTCCAGACTACAACTGACGACGGCCTCCAAGTAAATCCGGTTACTAGTGATCCATGGTAATATCCGATAGTTGGTAAATGATAGCTGTACATAATTTGTGATGGAATACAGTTGCAACCGGCTATTCATTGCATTGGCAGATAACCTTTATTTGTGGAGGCGTCGTAATTTGCATTGTGTGGTCTGCAATCGACGTGTACCTGGTTGCCGGAAACACAGGGTACTTGACTGCGATTTGTTAGAACTAACCTACCAGACCAATTATTACGCTCGCAGTAGCGAACCTTAACCCTCCTTTCGAGACCAGTTCCGCTATGAACAAGGGCTCTATCAACTTTATAGGGTGTGTCGACCTTTAGAAATTGAGTGAGAATAGCGCAGCGCTCGTGGGTGCCGTGCCGCACCCTACGGAGGGTCCTGACACCGTTTTCTATAGCCCCTTCTTGTATCATTAAACGTCAGACTCATTCGAGAAATCAAAAGAGCTCATCTAAATCTCCTGACCATCCAACTCATTGTTTATGCCAGATACGCGTTCAAATAATACTGCACATAAACATAATGGAAACGAATTCACGGCACATTTCCTGGCTGCGTCCCCAATCATTACGATTAAGTATAAAACGGTGTTCAAGGTCCATTCACGCCATAAAT
>MU895153.1:0-10937 GCA_036418205.1 Ostertagia ostertagi
GTGTAATACGACAATTTGCAGTAGCAGTAATACACTATTTCACTTCCGCTTCCACCAGACCGGGATTCCTCCCTTCAAAAATTGGAATCGCTGTAGGCTACATGAACCACCTCACCACATGCCCATCCATTACCCCCCCCCTCCACATATGTATAGTATTCTAATCGATATGGTACCTTTTTCTCGTCAGTCTCATTATCTTCCTCAGTCGGTTTCTCGCTACCGGTAGTATTCGGCTCCGACATGGTTCTTTTCACTTCCAGATCCTGTCACAAATGGCGCATTTTGCTACTAAGCTCTATTTTTGACGTCAACTTTCACAGACTAATACCTTTTCCTCGCCACTTTGTTGATCTTCTTTACTGATTTTCCCTTTTTCGGCACTGATCTTTTCCAAAGTGGTCTTCTTCAATTGTCCATTCTGCCACAAAATATGTGTTAGCTTGGTCATTAGTTTCCGTAATGAAAAGAAGGATGCTCTCATAGGGCTTCTAAAGAAATTGGAGTGCTAACCGCGGAAATCAGCAAAAGGAGCATCTGAGAATTTGGGCCTCTATACTGGCCAAAGTGGACATTAGGTCACAAAACTACTTCAGTATTCCGGGATATGCGTGCGTGTGAAAACCTGGTACATATAAGGTCTCAAAGTATTATATTACCCTGACATGCGTACTAAAGGGAAATAATGATTTAGTGACATTGGAAGTGGACGCTAATATTCGTAAGGTATCGAGATTTATGGATCAGCATCGTAATTAGCTTAAATGCCACGGAAAAGCGTTTTGGCTAAACATCAGAAAGGAAAATCCAACCTTCTCCACTTCCTTTTTGCCTTCTCCCACTTTCTGGCCATGTCGCTGTTCCTCATTCTTTTTATCTTCTTTCTCATTTTTCTTCATTCCCCCAGCTTCATCAAGCTTCTCATGCGATTCTTGCTTCACCATCCCTTCCTTTGAGAGGAACCTTCCCAGCTTTATCGCATTGGTTCATTTTCTTTCCTCTTACTCCATAATCAACGCGTTGTTCTTGCTCCGCACTTGTTTTCTTCATTTGAGCATCTTTCGGCCCTCCTTGATGTTCTTGGCTCATATTCTTTTCTTTTGATTGGATCTTTTCGTGGCCTTCGTTCGAAGAGGAACCACTCTTGCGCCCATCCTTCTTTTCTGCTAGCTTGGCAGTGACATTCTTGTTATAAGAAATTCCTCCCCAACTTTCTGGTATGTTTTCTGGGAACATCATCATTGCTTCAATCAGAACAGGTTTCACCTAAGACAAAAGCGGTACAAAGTTGTTGGCCTAGAATAAAATGCTCGGCCTGAATTAGTCCCTTTTTAGGATACGCCACGCATTACTTCCATTCTGAATCGTTGTGGCATTGAGACCGATTCGATCTATAAAGTGACTTGCGGGGACCTGCTGCAGTGCACGTCAGTGCTTTCTTCCCCCTGGGTAAGTCTGGTATCAACTGGTCGACCTTGGATGGGTGGAAGGCTTGGTTGGGCTGTACGAGAGCTCTTCGATGCACAAATTTTCCAATTTCCCCATATGGTAGCCTTAAATACTCTCCAACGCTGTGTGGCAATTGAAATATGCGCGTTCCTGAAGACTACACAGCAAAAGAATCTTTATTGCGGTTAGACGATGATTTGTAGAACGCCACGCTTACAAGCCATCGACATACAGCTTTCATGGACACTGACAATGAGTGGAGGAAGGTGATAGCAACTGATAAAAGCTGATAGCAGGCCTCTTAAAGCGAATGTTGCCACCTTTGCCCACTCCGATTGACAGCACAATGGCTGCACTCAGTGTTTTGTGGGTTGGTAGGGAGGGAAGGGGATATGGTGAGTGTTAGCAGGTGAAAGTGAGTGACAAGAAATGAAAAGAGGCGGCCCCATCTTTACACTGCTCGCTCTGCCAAGTTTTTGAACTGTAAAATGTGAACACTGAAGACCTAGGCGGAAACATTGATAGAACGTGATAACGACTGATAAATGGTCGTAAAATGGGAATTGGCACGGAAGCAATACAATCCTGTGCCATGATGGTAGGGCCAGCGCTGAAAAAGGATGATGAGATGATGTGATAAATACTTTCACTCCTGTGATTAGAGGTCCAGCAACCTCAAAGAGAGAATCTTTTTACAGGATCTTATCGCGACCCCTGCCTTCAAAATTGGGCAACTGGTGCTTCCATTACTAGGTGGACGTCTTCTCTATTCCAATGTCGTAGTAACCAAGCGTGCATGCCCGCTAGACTGCGAAAATTCTCCGCGGAAATCTTCCATGGTTTCGAGGTCAGTTGATTGCAATCAGATCTTAGCGTTTGTAAGGTGATTGGGTTGTGTTGTACTCAAATGACACTAACAACCTGTATCAAAGTGGATTTCTTGGTGCATTTCAAAAAGAGAATATTGTATAAATATTGTGTACCCTCCTTACAAAAAACGAGAAGAGCGTCGGGTGCAGACCATACACCACAAGTGACGACGGCCTCCAAGTAAATCTGTAGTGGTTCATAGTGATAGCTGATTTTTGGTAAATGATAGTTGTAATTAGTGACAACTGATAGAATACAACTGCAACAGGCTAATCATTTCATTGGCAGAAAACATTTACATTTTGTGGAGGCCGTCGTCACTTGTGGTGTATGGTCTGCACCGACGCTCTTCTCGTTTTTTGAAGAGAGTAACTTCAAGCCACCACAGTTTGGCAGCACCATCCAAAGCGAAAAGTCATCGAACCAAGGCACAAGAAGCACAAACCTTCCTGCTGTTCATAATGAATCTCCTCATGTTTTCATTAACTTCCCCATGAAATCGTTCCGGATGGTGTCGCATCGCTCTCAAAGCACTACCAATGGATCGGTCTATTAGTTCTATGATCTAGAAAAAGACATGTGAGGGACGCTCCGATCGCTACCTCACGAAGAAGCAAGTGAAATTCATGTCACGGAAGGTGTGGAGAGGCAGTTTGATGCAGCTCACACTTACAGTTGATGCATGTATATGCTTTGTCTACAAAACGAAGCACAAGCATCAGTGGGGAGAAAGGTCATCCAAGGCATTAGCCCGATTCCGAAACTTTTTACACCCTCCTCCGCTGTTTAGCAGGTCTCAATACGTCCCTCATACCACCACACGTGGGGGGAGGGGAGGAAAAGCCTAAGACTACAACCTCCAAGCACCTCCCAGCACCACTCCCCACCACCATGACTGTTTCTATACCTCTTGAGTCTGACAAGGGAAGGATACCAAGTCGAAGTGGCCATCCGTAATGAAACCTATACTCAGAGATGTGTTTTCGGACGCTGATCTCGAATCCACTCTCCAAATTTGCGAAACGATTCTCTGAAAAGTGTTACGGAGGTTGTTTCGAATGAAAGCCCACTGTAAGAGACCCCGGCAGAGCTCGGCTTCCAGCGGCGGCTTGGCCGAGTGGTAGTGTTGGCGGCTTCCAGTGGTAAGACCATGGATGGGATCTTGCTGGGCATGGTTTTTTTGCTTTTGTAATTAGGTCTAATTTAAATATAAAAAATTATTCAGTGTTGAAATTTTCACTGCATCCAAAGCTAACGCATGTTTAGAGGGGTTTGTTTAACGCATTCCACTTTTTCGTAATGTTTCGACCCTTGCCGAGGTGTTTCTACGCCACGGAAGTGACGTATATCCGACGATGGGCTAAACAAATGGGAGTTGCTTGCTCAACGGACCAAACTATCTTTGAAGGCTTAATTCTAGAAAGCTGACGTTTGGACCCTTCAAACTCGATCTACAGTGAGTCGAAGGTGTTATCCCTAGCCCCGGCCACTGCCCTCCTGCTCCTCTTGGGCAGCGAGCGTGTACGTGAAAAAACATCAATCTTAATCTTCGGATGGCACGAGCAAGTAGAGCAGGCAACTATATCTCTTTCACAATAATGACTGAAAGTTTAATTCAATCCCACGATCAGGCTCTGACAGTGGGTTGATGGATAGATGACTGCCCACATTTTCGACTTCAGGTCAAAATTTTAGATTTGGACCAAATGTTGTTGAAAGGGGTGTTTCGACGCGCTGAACACGAATATCGCATCTGCTTGGCACGAAATTGCCTTACGCGTGCGCTACGGGTGTCAGAGGCGGTCACTTGCAAATGACGCGCACAGTGCTCGAAGCTCTTCGCCAGCTCTGTTTACTTGTGCTATAGGCAATCGCTGATAACTTAGCATGGATAAGAGTCCCTTAAACAACGTTCACAAGAAAAGCAAAAGTGAGAACTCGCCAAGAACTCGAACTCACGACCTCTCGTTCGTTGAGCCGCACCGCTGCCACTGCACTATCTCGCTTCATAACTACGTTCAAAGAGTCGTTTCGCAGATTTGGAGAGCAGATTTGAGATAAGCGTCCAAAAACACATCTAGTGGTGTATGTCTCGTTACAAATGGCCACTTCGACCTGGTATCCTTCCCTTGTGAGATTCCACCCGCATACGCCAAACACCCCCTGCTCTTCCCAATGTCTGTCATGCAAAGGTCGGGACACCCAAAACGAATCCTCTTCCGCATCACGACATTTTGTATTTCCGGCGAATACGATCCCGGTCGTCCTTTTGGCATTCGTCAATCCCAATACCCACTCCCAAAAATTGCGATTATGCCTTTTTGGATAGGCTGGAACGGCGGTCAGCCCTTGTAGGGACTGGGACGGTGAAATATGAGGCTGGTGTCACAGTCCGCGATCCGTCGCAGGTTTCGCTGATTTTCGCTATTTTCGCGATTTCACGCGATTCACGCGATTTACGCGATTTACGCGATTTGCGCGATCACGCGACGAGGTCACGGAAATCACAAGTGCCCGATCAATACGGCAAGGTGTTCCCCAATCCTGCCACCACTTCTGCTTGATAGTGATGACTGAATGACAACTGCTCATGATTCCCCTTGTTTCTTATTCAGTGTTTCAAGTTCACACTACAATTTATCGATCGTCGCGAAATTCGCGCAAATCGCGAAAATCAGCGAAACCTGCGACGGATGACGGACTCAGCCTTACTCCGTGTGCAAGCCTCGCGCGACACCCTCCTCCCCGCTTCCCGGATCCACCAAATATTCCAACGCTCACTGAGTACAGCAGATCGATACAAACTTTCGCAAAAATTACAACAGTTCACAAGCACCTACATTAGTTGTCAGCTTATCGTTTGACGTTGAAGTGAAATACTAAGCGCATATGTCTCCTTTTTCCTCTGGTTTCCGCGCTTTCGTCACGTAACCTTTGTATTATTTCATTATTGAAAAACGAGCCACTTCAAGAGGAGAGTAAAAACCTTTTCCCGTTCCTTGAAAAAATAAATATGATGAACATTACGGCTGCCTGATTTTCTGCCATAACTCACATGTGCATCGTCGAACATTTCTTCAATGTCCTTCCATCTTAAAAAAAATTCAAATTAATTTTGGAATTGCCTATGAAACTTCGGGTACCACTCAGAAGGCCCATCGCGCGGCAAGAAGGCCGAGTCGGCGCGTGATGTGTGATGAAGGACGTGCAATGGGACATTCTATTTAACTTGACGCGATTTCCCTAATACGCGCGCAACTCGTCCGCTGACTCGGCATTCTTGCCGCGCGCGGGCCTCCTGGGGGGTACCCAGGAAGCCTTCCTACCATATCCCTTCCGAACAGCTTGTTCGTTCTTGTACATGATTTGAGATGTGATGGGGCCTGGTGAGTAATAAGTGAGCAGCCCGATGCAGGTGATAAAAACTGATATGAGGCACAACGCGAGCCTCACCTACTTTCATTTTGGGGAGCCTTTCCTCTACGTCCCATCCCACCTCAGGCATTGCTCACTTTATCCACCCAAGTCTCCATAACATCTGAGTTCAGCACACCACCTCGGGGGCTCGAATGTGGCAGCGTCATTTTTTAGTAGTGGTACAAGCAGGGTTTCCAGTGATTTAAATGATATAACATGCCTTAATTCCTTGTTCCTGAGATGCGTGGTAGCTGGTCTCGCGTTCTGAACTACTTCGAAGCTTTCTTTTTCTTTTGCGTCGTACTCCTTCAAAATTTCGAAGGAATGATTGCTGCCACTTTCACAGATAGCAAATTGAAAGTTGGGACTCACGCGTTGTTCTATGCAGCCCTTTCCTGAATGAGGAAAAATGAAATAAGAAATGAACCAAAATGACCCTATTTCTAAACTAGTGTGGGCTATACTTGTGCACCAATGAAAGGGGAACAAGAACTATTTCGAAAAGCAGCAAAAAAGCGCGAAAGAGTGTTTTGGATCTAAATTTTGCGAAGAACAGTGTTGCAGAAACTAGATAGTGGCGCTATCGCAATATACGGGGCTCCTGTCCAACGCCAAGCCTCATGGAGCGGACAATCCGGGGAACGGAAAATGGCTGAACAAGGCCTGAAGTCTTTCCTCCTCCGCACGAGGCCGTTGTTATGTTTTTACAAAGAAGACATGTTTGACCGCAATTTTGAATGCACTGCCACCACAATGCCACCGAATCTTGCGATAGCGCCCAAATAGTTTCGGTGACTCACCAAGTAGCGGGAGGCTCAACTGAGACAGCTCAAGCTTCACCTAGTGGATGATTTAATATTCATCGCATTGAAAACAATTATATACTAAGACTACGTATTGCTGTGGTGTAGTTCCCCTGCACATGTGTTGCTCGTAGGCCTCTTCAGTTTTCGTACATTCCGTGGTGGGAGTTCGACTCTTCACAGACGACTGACCTCGCTTCTTAAAAGACAATCATCAGTTTCAAAAAATTGTGGTGCTGCTCTAAAGCTCAAGAAAGCTCTCATCTCATTTTGCGGAAATAGCTCAGTTCTTGTCATTCTCCGTTCCAACACTATTTTAACAGTCGCTCTCTGCGTCAGCTCGCAGAATCGGTCACTCGCCGACGCCTCTCCCTTCGATATGCAACGATGATCGTAGTGAAGGAGCGCAGCACGAGTCACTCGTTACGAGGCTCGTTTTTCAGAGTTGGTCTCTTACTGTGAGGTTACATCATTTGTATCATTTAAATGGAAAGCGCGTTGATGATTCATGAATGAGCTACAATCAGTGCCACTATCCAGCCCCCGACAGTTGGCAGTACAACAATGGCGTCCCTTTGATTTTGGGCGCGTTATCGTCAAGAGAATGTCGACCATTGTAGGCACGGCTTTTTTTGGATATCAGTCTCCTTCAATGAGATGCACAGCATTCACAGAAGAGCGTCAAAATTGTAGACTTGCTGTGATCACGGTCGAAAACCTTGACAAAACAATTAGATTCCAAAACTTACGCGTTTCGACTTCGGTAAATCACCGTCACAAGTAGATTCAATGTATTGAGCTTTTGTAACCGTCATGTAAGTAGACCGAGTTGTTTTGAAAATGGCTGATTTTTTCTAAAAAAAACTGGTTTGAGACAGCTCATAATACCACGAGGAAGGCATAAAAGTATGGCTGGTTTTGCTTAAGAACTTATAGGAGCGAAATAGGGGACGGAAGACTAGATGTTGGACTATAGACTCCCCCACTTTCTTCACGATTTGGGGCGCGGCCGCGGCAAACCCGGCCGAGTATGCGCCATCAGCTTACCTGAGTATTCGACGTTACATTACGGCATCAGCTTGCCTGAGTATTCGACGTTACATTGCGATACGTAATGTAACGTCGAATACTCAGGTAAGCTGATGGCGCATACTCGGCCGGGTTTGCCGCGGCCGCGCCCCAAATCGTGAAGAAAGTGGGGGAGCCTGGACTACTATTAAAGACATGTATGCTGCGGAGGACCATTATCGCATTTTTTCTTGGTGCTATATTCGCGAAAACTATCTCAAGGCTAGTTATACGATGCTTAGGTCCGCTGCCGGTTGATTGATGCCTCTTTGAAGAATGCTTGTGAGCTAACTCTTTTAGAGCACAATGTTTGGAACTGTGTGTCCTACCTCCTGCGCTACCGCTTTCTATCGAATCTGATTTCGTCCAAGCAAATATCAGAACCATTGCACGGCCATCGTGGTCACTGCCTTTAAGTCCTCTTGAGAGTGTAATTCGGCAAGCTTAAACTACGAGCGGAATCAACAATGGAAGCTACATAAAGCCGAAGTCCCTCTTGCCATATTTTAGTCAAAACACTCACGTGTGAAAAGATTTTGGCAGACACAATGGCTACGACTCCCTATTTCTTATAGTTACAGCACTTTTTCAATATAAGGTCTAGAGTTGGCTTTACATGTTTATGACAGGGGGGAACTATAATAGATCATGACAGCAAATCCAACACTTAAAACATATACGCGTTTAGATTTCACAAGAGAAGATTTATTATTTTTCCCGGGAGCGTCTTCAGATTTGGCAGCGATTCCTAGCGACGATCGAAGGCTTGACTTGGTCTTCTTAATAAAACAGGATTTTTTTAGTTTGATGCTGATATTCTTGCAGGTTCTGATATCACACTATGTCAAATTGCTGCTTTTCCATAAACTTCATGAGTCCAAATCATGGGTAAAACGATTTTGACGGGATTTGGGCCCTTTCAACTTCTGAGCGCCGCGATCCCCTTTAAAATTCAGTCAGCTCTGTACGATGCTAACACATTTTACATTTTGACACAACCTAGAAATTGTTGCTAAAGATTCACAAAAGTTTGAAATGTGTCTGGGGTCTTGGAGGAGTGTTTTGACAAGGTACCCCGTCAAGGTGATTAGGTGTTGTTTTTCGTCTTGTGTGACCCATATGATAATACTGTTCACATTGTTTCTGGTGATTGAGTGAACTCACAGCTTCTTAGGTGTAGAAGTGCTTTGGCGTATGTTCATCATCGCCTCTCGCAATCTTCAGTTTTCGTAAAGGCACTGTCTATAGCCTGATTCTTCATCACAAGACTGGAGGACCTTTTCTGAATCAAATACCATTCTTAGGAAATTTTTCAATAACACATATTGAGGCTTTGGAAGGATATAAGTGAAATGATAATAATTGCATAGTGCCGTGTCTCAACTGGAGAACGCATAACCTTTCCATCATTCGAAAGGTACTCACTCTGACTGTTCACAGAAATCATACTTCAAGCACATGCTCTTCGGCTGCTTGTATTTTCTGCTGTATTCGATTCCCTATGAAGTTGTTCCGGAGCTATACCTTGGCTTATCAACAAATCACTGTCAGGTTCGACATTGGCTACAGCTTTTTTCGGCAAAGTGAAGCGAGAATTGTTGCAGGGTCGAAACGAGTTTTGCAACTAGACAACTGGAGGCTGCGCCTCTTGTCCCGATGGAATCAGCGCAAATTATGAAGAAGCGTACAATCCTATCCACCATACTCGAGTGAGGATTCGAGAATTTTTCAAGACTTAACCTTCTGACAAGTACTGAAAAGGGGCCTCGGGTCAGAATATCATCCGCGCCACGTCGTATAAGGAAACGTTAACCTGACTGGGTGAAACTCGGTTGGGGGGGGCATGCGATCGCGCGCCTCTCTGTGCCGTCTGCTCCCTCCATGGTGTAGTGGAAGTTTTACTCTTCACAATTAGTGGCAGTGTTTGAAAATTACGCCCTCGGGGCCTTGGCCAGGGAGAAGCAGAGGGAACAGGCGCCCCGCCACCGCAGCCCCCCCCCCCAAACCGAATTGAACCCGCGAATGTGTCTTGATAAGAAAGAAAGACGTTATGATGAGGATAATTCAGATAGAATCCAAGACAAAACAGGCAAAAATATCGACCTTCTCTGGTCAGTAACATCCGTCAGAGGTATTGGTGTTGCGAGATGGAATTGCTTTTCAGAGGATGACCTTCTGAGAAAACACGTAACAGCACCTACTAGGACTGTGAAGGCACACTTCGCGGCATGGATGTGTGTTTATTGCGTCCGAGAAGGAAGCGATCTACTTTCGGTTCCTCCAATTATGAATGTAAGCTAGCTAGAATCGCCAGAATTCTATAAATCCACGTTCAGGTCGTACGGGTCGGACTAGCCCACGTACTGGCTCCGCTCTCAGAGGTTGAGCTAGTGCTACTCAGTGTTATGGTAGAGAAATCGAAGGTCAGACCACGAGAAGACGTCGACCGAATCAGCGCGACCGAGATTCGTGTTCCTCAGCGCTTTTTCTCCCTCTCACTTAGCACTCTTAACTCTGGACACGATGAGAGACGTAAGCAAACCAGCCCTTTTGGCGCTTCGGCTGGGACCGTATGCTGAATGTTGGGGAGGGATGGAGTCCCCGACGGTGGACGGACCACTTCAACTCGGTCCTTAGAACCGCCACAATTTGGTGCTTACCTCAGAACTAAGCCTTAAAGAGAGGACGGGTCCGTCCCCTCTCCAAGGCTTAGTCCTGGGGTGAGCAAACCAGCCCTTCTGGCGGAGCTGCTGGACCAGCTGCACCACTTGCGTCAGTACTCTCCTATCGTACCAACCGAGTTGAAGTAAACCGTCGACCGTTGGGGACCCCATCCCCTCCCCAACATTCAGCATACGGTCCCAGCCGAAACGCCAAAAGGGCTGGTTTGCTTACCTCGACGAGAGAAAATTGCTTTGAAAAAAATATTTCGGTCAGGATTTCGCCTATCTGCCTGAATTGTTTAGTTTTGTTAACTGACTGACAGGTCTAAGAGATACATGCATGGTGTTTTCTATCACTACAGCAAGGCCATAACCATATAGGCACAGCACTTCTACCATCCCCCCCCCACCCTCCTTACTCCAACAGGCCCTACCGAATTATTTTGCCTCGTTAACTAACTCTAAACGTCAGCATATGTAACAGAATTGTTGACATGTTTCCTTTTGTCGACTAGCAGCACGTCCTTCTTTGGAGCAGACACCAACCTTTTTGCGCTGAAAATCGGCAAACATCCTTGTGACTCTCTCTGAGTCTGTGCTGAGACTCAACCATCTTCTCTGCTCGCTATTTTTCACCCTGAAAAAAATACGAAGCTGCTGAGTACGC
>MU895155.1:0-12974 GCA_036418205.1 Ostertagia ostertagi
ACTTTTCTGCACAGGTGATCCACCCTGGAGCTCCTGCACCCTTAGCCCTTTGCGGAGGTGTCCTTTCTCCTGGTCCAGGACCGTTCCCTTGGGTCATGGCAGGCGGAAATGTGAAAACGTTTCAGGGTTTCTCACCCATTACACCAATATTTATCAGAAGTCTACTTTAAATGAGTCGATTACGTGTCGTGAGCCCTCTAATCCTTATCTTGAGTATTGGAGAAAAAATGGAGTGGCCCCCCCGAACTGGAGTTTCACCATTATCAAAAACTGATGGAATACAACTGCAACAGGCCAATCATTATATTGGCAAGAGATATTTATATTTGTGGAGGCCGTCGTCAGTTGTGGTGTGTGGTCGACATTTTCGACAGAATAATTTCAATAGCTTGTGGAGCAGATGGACCCAAACCTCCGCCTAAGGCCGTAGCCGAACGAGTGCTAGCTATTCAGACTTTTGTGGCTAAGAAAGCAACCCCTCCGAAGGATTTTCTCCTCGAAGCTGTTTTTCGATATCTGACACTACTCTCTCGAGGCGGGTCACGCGGGGTGCCAAGTTCACATCCGGTCGGCTAATGGTGTGAGTTGTTTGGCGACGCCTCGAAAGCGCTGCTCGCCCCAGAGCTTTGCTGGAGACAGGAAATTGCCTTGATACTCCTCCAGTTCGTTCTGTATCAGCCCCGACCTCAACAACACCTCCCTCAAAGCGTGCGATTTTACCTCAAGGTAGTGCGGACTTGGATATCCCTGGGCAGGCTTGCCTGACCGGATAGTCGCAACGGATCGCGTGACACAATTAACTGTTAATTGCGACTTGACCCTAAGTGCTGTGGTGGCTGATGAGCTAGGCTAGCAGTCACCTTCAAATCAATGAGGCGTGAAAGTCTAACATTAGCCAGCAGCTATGGAAGGTGCCAAGTAGCGAGCTTTTCAAGAGGTCAATGCTAAGGCTATAGTAATTTTGAGTAGGCTAATTGCAATGAATGTCTGGTAACTGAGTCCCCTACCACTACTGAAAAAATTGACGAGAATATAAGGAGAAATGATCGAAGGGGAAGGTAAGGAAAAAATTAAAACAAAAACTTGAAACAGGGCAGAAAGACAAATCTTAAATTAATCTTTCTGATAACTGCACAAACCAACTTTGAGTTTCCCTGATAACTGCACAACCATACGTTTGAAGGTTAACTGTTTTTAAGTCGTTAGCGGCTGAGTATGCAAAAGAACACGGATTTTTTTGTTCCCTGCGCAGTACTAGCCCCGTCTATCTGACTAACGATAAGCAAGGCATTTCCAGATTCGTCCACCCAGTTCGATTTTCATATTACGACTTTTGAACAGGCAAAATTTGTTCTGAAGGAGGATTACACAACAAAATCGATGGTCGAAAAAGGGGAATGTACCAATTTGGAAGGCAGGCGGGTTCACTAAGGGTGCAGGTCGATGCGCGTTTTGCAGCGAAGAGTATGCTCCTGATAGGCCATATCCGCCCAGCTCAAGCCGTGACACTCACACCTTCTCGCTGTCTAGCTCTAGCCGTTCAGCAGAGAGAGCGTTAGCGTTGAAGAGGGCAGCACCGATGAGAGTCGCATCAATGCGGAAATCAGCGGGCAAGAAAGGGGTCTCCATTTCTCGGGTTCTGGGCCATTTCTCTTGGTTTTTCTTCATTCCTGGTCACTGATCTCCTTTTCGTGACTGGTAGAGGGCTGTCTTTCATCGTAAACTCCGCTTTTAAGTTAATTCGGGATTACAGATACCCTCTATTTCGGAAAACGAGAAGAGCGTCGAGTGCAGACCACACACCACAAGTGACGACGGCCAAGAAAAATGGCTTTTTCTCTTTTTTTCTTGGCCGTCGTCACTTGTGGTGTGGTCTGCACTCGACGTTCTTCTCTTCTTCCAAAACAGGGGTTACGTTAAGCTCACAAACATTAAAATCCCCTCTATTATTATACTTCGATTAGACTGTGCGGTGCACGGTCCACCAGGCACAGTGCATTCATTACGGGAATATCCCTTGCTAATTCCACATCATCTTCGAGTTTGAGAATGCGAACAACACGAGTATAAGACTTGATCACCTCCTCTCCCAGTCCCGAAAAGGGAAAACGCTTCATTACCAACATTTTCCACCTATTGCGATGAGTCTCATGTGCGGAGGTGATGTAGTGGTGAGAGGTGCTATTTATCACATATGTCCGCGGTCCGGCGATCAAGTCTTGAAACGTGCGCCGCCCAGGCCTACCAAGCCTTCCTTAACTCGGGGTCAACAAATTGGTGCCAGACTTACATGGAAATATGAAATGTCTGATTGGCTGACCCACACAAGTCATTGTATGGGTCAAGTCATTCCAAACACCACTACAACAGTGACTAAAAGTGGAATGCATAGCTCATTCCAAAAGGGAATTTATCACCGTCTATTGCCTAACTTAATCTAAGTCTTTGTCCTTAGTAATAGATTGTTTCATTTTATAAGTTCTTCATCTTCTTCGAAGAGTTCATCCTGGAACCCTGACAGGAGGCCCGTCACGCGGCAAGAAGCAGAGTCAGCGGACGAGTCGCAGCGCGTGCTGTGCAACGTGGTACATTCTATTTAACTTGACGCGAAATCACTACAGCACGCGCTACAACTTGTCCGCTGACTCTATCTTCCTGCCGCGCGACGCGTCCTGTCCGGTACCCATATTTTTGGGATAAAATTCAGCTCTTATAACAAGAGCCTTTTGATTTACGGACAAAGAGCTAAATGAATAGAAATAAGAAGGTGAATAAGAACCTTAATTTCTTCATCCCTTTGAAAGCGAACTTCTCAAGAAACGTCAAATGATCGCAATTCTCCACATAAATCTCCCGTAATCGGTCCATTCGACGAAAAGCTTGCTTTGGTATCGAACGAATTGAAGTGTTGCGAATGACGAGCACTTCGAAACCGGACGGAATCGTGTCTGGAAGGGTTAGCAGGTGCAGGCCCGAACAAGTTACCTAAAAATGTGGAGTTAGCCACAAGCAGGGTCAGAAACAGAGAGATATTGAATTCTGAGAGGAGCTGACGCACATGTACACAAAGGCGTTGAAGACAAGCTTTACCGTAGTGTGTGCCGATTCAAAATTTCTCACTATCCCACTTGAAAGGATCCGTCTTGAATCCCGGGCATCTCTCCAGTAGCCCTCCCTCTCTCACAACCATTTTCCACCATGGGTCGCAGCGGTGTCCTTTAATAATTTGGTGCTCGAAACAGGTGAACGATTCACCCCGAACCTCTCTAGGACGGTAATGGAAGGAAGGGGTGGGTAAGGACGGCGGGTATGGCCAGAGATGATCGCGAATGGGGTGTCATATTTGACTTCAAAATGGGAAACGCACTTAATTTTGCTCTTCATGTATTTTTATGAAAACTGTGAATTGCCAGGTCAAAAGCAGGTCCACGGCCCCCCTTTGCACGTACACACGGCCCCATAACACTAGACACGCATTAGCTCGAAAATTATTGTAAAAAAATTAACCCTTTATCACAGTCGGCAATATAGCCACACACACTTGAATTACTAAACCTATTCTTTAACCCAAAATTAATGGTTCCGCACACTGTGTTGTTCCTTAAAGGAGGGCTGACCTTGATCGGAGTTCAAGGTCACAATAATCAAAAACGTTACAGGGTTGCATAGGGGATATACACAACTTTTTATTTTAATTATTGTTATTCTGGCATTCACGTCGTTATTATTATAGTTGACAATGCATTATTAGGTTGAAATGGAACTAGCCGCCGTTTTCTTATGCTTATGTATTTTTTCAACTTTTTGTTGAATATTTTTTATGATTTTGATGGCATTAAATCTGAAATCTGACGAAAAACCGATATGTTACTTTTGCAGTATCTCGATAGTAAGGCTTACGTATAAGCAAACAAGGCAGTTTTTTTTTCTAAACACCATGTTGATTGATTTTTTACGGAAATTGTGGATTTTTACGGCAATTGCTGTGTCCCTCTAAATTCCCAATCCCTCTAAATTACTTTTAGGGAAAGTCTACGGCGAGCAACTCTAGCGATAATTATGCCCTCGGGGGAGATTCCTAAATAAACGCTCGACAATTATAAACTCTCGCGGGAATTAATTGTCGTCGAAAAATATTTGAAAAAAACAAGACAAACGAAAAAAAGGTAAAGGGATAAACTCATACGGAAGAAACTAAAGGTTGATAGTCTTCCCTCATACCACTTTTTACTAACCTATGGCGCTATCACAGTATACAGGGGCATCCTTTAAGATTAACCCTAAGAGGATAAGAGGAGGCAGGTTCTCCAAGGAAAATAAAAGATGGTCTACGCACTCATGGAGTCCCTCGTCTCCCGCCTAAGGCTTAGTTCCGCTTTTAGAAAAGGACATGTTTTATGCAGTTTTGAATGCATTGCTATCCAAATGCCCCCGTATACTGCGATAGCGCCTATTGTATTATTTTTTCCTATGTTTTCGTTTATATTTGTTTCCTGCTTTTACATAACCCACTAGAGCCCTTGTCATTGTCGATGCGCCGCGCACTTGGCTCCCATTTGTAGTCGCAGAGGCATTTGTATGAGCACTCGGGCCATACACTAATTTACAGCGCTCGCTTTTAGAAGATTCAGCCAGGCACCTACGCAGTACTCTCTAAAATCCCCATGACGTTCTCGTAAAGTAAACGCGAACGAGTTTTTCCGCATCAATCATCGACGCTGCCAGATTGCACTAATTGAATTATTGGTCCATTCGGCGAGCATATCACGGCATACACTTCGCCGTGCCAAGCTCAATAACTTCAGCTCGGTGAGCTGCTCCATGAAAAGATGGCATAGCAGGATGTGAGCAGTGGAGTTTTATTATAGAGCTATCGCTAACATTCAGCTCGTAATCAAAAAGGGTGAAAGAACAGCCTGAATCGCCTTTTATGGAACCTTTTCTGTGGATTCATTTCAAGCATTGTACGACTTTCCGTCTGAGGAACACGAAGTGCCAGAATGGGAGAGAGCAGAGAGACGAAGAGATGAAAGAGAACGGGGACCAGCGAGACGCAGACATGCGTTCAAAGTGGAGTCAAGGGGAACGCCGGGTCGGGGGTTCTGCAATAGAATGTTCTGCTACGACCACTGTATTAACAGTAGGCTCGTGTATCGGTCTTCTTCATTCACTTAGGATACGCTCATAGCCGGCTTTTCGTGGAGTCTGCCCTTGAGCAATCTTCTTCCTATTTTTCTGCTCCCAAGCCATCCTTCTCCCAAGTCGCTGTCTGTCGCTATCCATCACGACTTTCTATGCTTTACTATACGATTTCGGTTAATCTAATGGAAGAGTTAGCTGTTGTAATGTTTTGGCGGTTTTAGGCGCTCTGAGATTATCCCAAAACGCGATTGGCACTGTTGGAAGGATGTCGTCGCCAGTTCCAGATTAAGAGTTATTGAACCATCCACAACTGTCCTTCTTCAAGCGCTCACTGTTTCCTGTGTCCAATGTCCTATCCAGAGCCTCCTCTGCCCTTCCTTCCAACTTCACTAAAGACCTTCGTTATGACATCCCTCCACCTTTATTTGGGGCTTCCGGTGGTTGTTTAACTCACGCTTCAAACCCTAGTGCTCTTCGTTAGCTGAAGTTCTCTGATATCGAACGGTCACTTAATGGTACCATCTGCCATCTATAGGCTTTGAGAAATTGGAAGGGTCTTCGAAAAATGCAGAGTAAAAAATAATTTCAAATCTGGTCTATGGGGTGCTCCAAAAAGCTCCATGCTACCTAATGACCATAGTACAAGACTAGAAGTTTTGACAGTGCACCAGTAACATTTTGGTGGAGTCTTTCCTGACCGTATACATATCAGACTAACTGGAACATAGTGGTCACTTCTTTTTAATTTTATTACCCACGATGGCAATTTTTCTATCCAGGAACTGACGACGTCTAGGGAAATCCTGACCCCTAATCTTACACCGAAGGAGGTAAAAAGTCAAGACAGCCGTTCATCGCATTGCTGATTCGTAGTATATTTGTGTGTGTTTGCGTGCCCTCGAAGAAAAACAGCTATTAAGCGGCTACACAGCATCGTAGCAGTCGGCTGGCCGGAAGGTGGGTCGACCGACTGCGGACGAACAACTACTACTGAAGTCAGCCATCAAAAAAGAAGATTTCCGAAGAAGATAGAAGATTAAGACAAAAATCACCTACCGTAACCGTGTCTGTGTCACATTGGCATCCCTGTGGACAATCAGCGAATACGGCCTGAATAAGAAGCAGACAGACTAGAATCAGCCGAACAGCCATCTCAAATGAGCCGTGTCGGTGAGGTGCGCGGAGAATGGATGCTAGCCGTTCTGCTATCGCTGGCAATCCATTTCTGGAATCAGTGGACGAGTTCTTTGCCACTTTTCGCTTTCAAACAATTTCGGACGAGTTTTTTTTTTGAAGTAAACAAGCTCAGAGCGCAAGCAAGATAATTCTAAATGCCCGACAAAGGAAGTCATATCACAGAGTGGCTTATTTAGTTGTTTTTTGGATGAGGATCAATCCCTATAGAAACATAAACAACAAGTTGACCAAATAAACAAAGAGGAACAAAATCCATGTATGGAAGCATTACCGACGGCTTACAAAAAAATTATGGTTGAAGCCGTCCATGGTTTATTCATTTTTACAGATATTAAGAAATATCGCCCCATCAATAACAAATAAACGCTACGCGGCTGCTCGCTTCCCACCGCGTGTTCTCGGAGATGAAGTACAGAATGAAATAATAGTGAAAGCTAGTCAAAACTACAGCGAATAAAGATGGAAAATAATTTATACAATTCTGAGTGGCCAACACAGTTTGTAGAAGAAACGCCGAGGAACGAGAAGAGCGTCGAGTGCAGTCCACACACCACAAAAGCGGCCTAGAGAAAAGAAAAGAGAAAGCCAAGTTCTTCTTAACGTCGTCGATTGTGGTGTGAGGTCTGCACTCGACGCTCTTCGTCCTTTTCCAAATTGAGGGTAGATCGTCTGGTTTTCGTTATTTGGGCAAAAATTGAACTGGACCGAAAGTGGAGGAAAAAAGAGAAGGAAAATCGTGAAAGACACAGGAAAATACGAGAATTTTGCTTTATGCTGCGGAGAAGTCTAAGAAACAAACATGGGGATGAGAGTAAATTTGAGCCGCAGAGAAGCCAGAGAAGTTCGAGTAGAGAACACATGGCAGATGAACACTGTGACGCAGATTAGGTGTCGACGGTGGGCGGTCACGGCTTTTTTTGGGCGTAAGAGGATCCAATTCCTAGAGCCTAGCGCCTAGCGTATATACGTTTCCATGGGCCGCATCCTATCCTTCCCCAGAGGACGCGTCCCCCACCGCTAATCCTGCCCTTTTGTTGGAGAGGCAGGGTTTCGTCATATGCACAGCCTACGACTGCGTATTCAGACGCCGAGACCCGCGGACGCGTCCGCAGAGACAGTGTCGCAGGGAGGGTAGTTACAACAGCACGAGCTCAATGGCAAGTCCCATGACGCAACCATGTCTCCCCCAAGCTTAGGTAGAATCAGCGGCGGGGGACGCGTCCCCTGGGGGAAGGATAGGATACGGCCCACCTGTTAAGGCGCGACCTCTACAGTGGTGGACCACACACTTTGTCTTTTGTCTACGGAAGCGACCATGTACCTCAGCAAGGCTGAGCCCGGACCCTGCCTCTGAGGAGAATTGGAGGAAGCTGAAAGCGCATCCATATCAAGCAATGATTTCACGGGCCAGCTTATCTTCCATGTTCTGCCTAACGCAGACAGATGTGGTGAAAATAAAAATATCTAAGATGGGGATGGCTAAAAATACTGGTAGGATCCGATCATCGGACCGTAAAAGTGATATCTTCACAGCCCCATAGCCTCAGAAATGTTTATATATAGATAATATAATAAGAAATGTGGGGTTTCATAAACGAATAATCAAGAGTGAAGTGTAATACGAGGAAAAGGTCACTTCTTAGGTGCACTGCCGACGTAATAGGATTTGCAATGCCCTTACAGAGCCCTTCGATTTATGGTGCCCCACCAAGTAAGTCAAGAGCTTATCTCTAAGAACCAAAGCCATCCCAAGGAAAGCTTGTGAAATGAGCATTTTTCGAAGTTTCATCGATGAAAACATCGTCTGAAAAGTCAGCCGGAAGTTAATTTGTCACGCGATTGTACTTCATAAAAAGCTGGCTTGTCCTAACATTTGCTGAGTCAATTCCATTGTTGTCTTCCATCGCCCTTGCACAATTAAAACCCCGCACTTTTGCACTTTTTTCCTCCAACCAGAAATGAAAAAGTCAGTCTTGAAAAGTTGAAAGCGACTTTGCTTTTGAAGACTTCAACGCTGACATCGATCCATTGACTTTTGGGATGCGCCACCAGCCTACTTATGCTCAAAATCGTGGTAGCGTTTGAATGTGTTCTTGTTTCACCCACACATGGACTTTTAGGAGCAATCGCTCCATGTTTGCTTTTATACACCTTTTGGTGCTATCGCAATATACGGGGGCATCCTCCACTACAGGGCTTATTCTTAGCAGGGAGCAAGAACTTGGGAGAAAAAATCGCTTACGCATTAGAGTCTCGCTTCTTCTTCTGCCTAAGGCATGTCGTTTTCAACAAAAAGGGATGTTTTACGAGATAAAATGGACTGCTACCAAAATGCCCCCGTATCTTGCGATTGCACCCTCCCTTTTTATTTAATTTTTTATGTTAAAGAGAAAGGAAGAGACAGCGAAGCCACATCGGAAAAGTTCCACACTTTATCGGGATTTTGAACATGACAATCAGTTTCCTTTCCCACGGTGCTCTTTTCCTGAGCAATAAATTTGATTCGAAGCTCCAAAGTCCCTCATGGAAAACAAGGACCGCAAAAGTCGCTATGAAAAATACCAAAGCTTTGTTTCTGGATACGGTGAGAAAAAGACGAGGAAGGGAAACGGGTGCGCCTACTCTAGTATTTCAAAGGTCCAGTACATTAACTATTCTTCGATCTTACTAACTAGTACATTCACTTGTAGCAAGGAATGGCGTTGTTCCCCGGATTCTCAAACAAGCCTGGAACTTGCCAGCAGTTTGGACGAGTTTTCTTGTCTCAGTGAAAAATGTCTGAATGCGAGCGTTTTTTGAGCTCTCACACTTCACTCGCTGTAGTGATGTTAAGAGATCCGAGCTGCGAATCACGTTTTTCCAAAAGATTTCCCAGCAGACAAAAACGTTGAGGAACAGTTGTCCTTCGACAAATAATGCATCGAAGGGAGGAAAAAAAACAAAGAATTGTACTAGAATATGAAAACAGTTACAAGTTCTTAGTATTCATCCAAGCAATTCATCAGAAATGCCGACAAAGGTTGCCGCTAGTCCAGCGTAGCAGACACTTTTGAGCTAAAAGTGGTTAATGGGACGGGAAAAAAACGCGAAAATTAATACTACCCGGGAAACATGAACAAGTAGTAAAAAAGTTTTTAAAATCAGAGAGAAAACTCTAACTAAAACTCGAAGTCTTAAACCCATCAGCAATTCGTCGTGAGCGATTCTAATGGGGGCACTCTTTATTTCAAGAGGAAGCGATCTGGGCTAAAGAAATGCAGTGGAAAAAAGGTTGAGATTTCTAGTAGTAGTTTAGTTTCAGCAAGAAATCTGCTTGATCGTGACCAATGTGTTGGGAAAAGAAGTCCCTCCCAACCAAGCCAAATTGATTGATTTGCTCTGAGTGTTATACATATGATTATGCTAATTAGGATGAGGATCAATGAGGAAAAAGAAAAAAATGTGAACGTGAAAAATTAGTACCACCTGCAAAAGATGAGGAAACTCAAAGTTCGATTCGTTTTTCGAAGCTTCCAGAAATAAGGCATAGATTATTTATTTATTTATTTATTTACTTCTGCACGCTTTGTAAGAAGAGTTGGAGTTTCCTTAACTTCCGAGGTAGAAGCTATACAGCTGAAATAAATTGAAAAATCGAAAAATTTCATCGATCTGTATCCTGTGGAGAATAATAATACAGAAATAGCATAGTGGACGGAGCCGCCGAATACAACATGCCTATCGTACCCAATCAAACAAGCGTTACCTCAGGGACCGGCAATAGATACGAAACACGAACGAGAGGATAAAATCCCAAATTTCAAGTCGACTGGCCACTAAAACTATTGCACAGGCTAGAATGAACACATGTGAATGATTCCAAGGTTTCAAATGCAAGTCAAAGACATGGCGTATAGTAGCACAGCGCATGATTGACCCCGAACAGGATTTTCTCGGTTATGAGTAATTAAATAGTAATCATTTATTTAAAGATGGGTATAAGCAAGTAAATAAAGAACTAATTAAGCGATAAGCACTGATTATAAAGCTGGGCAGCTGTAACCTAGAAAATGAATATTGTTTCAAAGCAAGAATGAAATGAAAAAGGAAAATCTAAGATACAAAGAAACAGGGCGAGAGCTTTGCCTGGCGTTTCGTAAGTAAGAAATTTCGATTTCGATTTCAAAGCTATAGCTTTGAGTTGTTCCAAGAGGCCGTTTAGAGCTTTCCTGAAAGCTAAGTTTAAAAAATTAATAGCCCCCTTAAAAGTTGCAAGATAATTGAAAGTCCCCTTGAGATGTTGCATCAACAATCGTCTATGTTGTGATGCCAAACATGAAAGAGTACTGAAGAAAACAACCACAATAGATGAAAGGAAGAATCCCGGAACTTCAAGCCAATAGATCACAACCTTCGAGTAGAATGAGTTATTGTGAGAGTTTGGGGGTGATGACAGGAGGACCAGAGCAGGAGGTGCTCTTTTGATGGATTGAATAGACAGGTTGTGTAGCCGGTGGTCGCATTAGTCCGTTTCCCTTGACGCTGTTGTATGCTGCTAGTAGTGTTCCCGTGGGGGCAGCTGTCGCCAAGCGCAATGGAGGCGAACGAGGAGGAGGAGTTCCCGGCTGACGAGAGGGCGATGGGTGAAGGGCGGGTCGTCCGCTGCTGACATCATCGCTCATGGTGCCACTTTTTGGATCAGGCGATTTTCGACTTGAAGACGTAATTGCAGTTAAAATTAGCGTCAGAGCACCAGTTCATTAAGGAAGTTTCGAGGGGAAACGAAATTTGCAGGATGTTTTTTGTAGCGTAGAGAAGTGCTCTCTTATGCAGAGACGGCCTCAAGGCTAATCAGACGGAAAAGCGATTATGGTTTTTCTGACGGGGACGTCGGCAAGTCTCGAGCTTCTGGAGTAAAAAGCAGAACACAACATCGTTGACGACGGGATGAACAGGAAAACTGACTGAATGGCAAACTTGATTCCGAATAAATAGGTCATTAGCTGCAATCAAGGAGCAGCTTTGCAACAAAACAAAGAGGGATGCAATGAAAAATAGGACCGATTCGGCCATTTTTCAGGAAGCCTTTGCCATTGCCAATGCATTTATTATTGAACTAAAGACTAAACCAGTTATTTGTCAAGCGAAGGCAAGAAACTTCTTCTGAAACATCCACATCTGCATGAATAGCCGTAGGTTGTTTTGCACAAGAGAGTTTTTCCAGCTTTTATGAGGCGACGTTCCAACGTGACAGGCATGCCTCGGGGTGACCTCATCAAGCGACCGCAGTAGGGGAGGAGCTACTTCCAAAGCTGAAAATCAACGCTCAAAAGGGGCGGAGTTCTCCCAGAGAACAGTGAACAGGAGTAATTGGAGTAAAGCGTGTTGCATGCTATCAGTACTGGATAAGAGGGAAATCTCAGTTCATGGATATAGTCGCCTAAAGAGATCAGAGAACTTAACTTCCAAAGGTTTTCATAGATGTTTGTTTTTCAAATAAGTCGGTTTTTTTTTTTTTTTTTTGAGACCGAGATTAAACTGCATAAGGCTCACCGTTGACATGTCCTGAGACCGTGATATTTAGCCGATATCGGTTTCTATAGCCTAACCCTTTCAAGCGATTTGCCCAATCCCAAAGATAGAAGAAGCTTAACGTTAGCTAGTTCGTGTGGAATTAGATCTATAAAGGATCGTGGGGCCTCGTCGCAAGTATGTTGCGTCCTATTCTTAATAAAGATGAATCATTTCAGTCCTAATTGGTAATAATTAATTTGTCACTTGGAAAGGATGCGCATGGATGCGATCTACCATTTAGATTCTGCAATCGTAGCTGAAACTCCACGCGTCGCTCTTGTTCACACGATTTTTGAGAAGTCAACCCTGTCAAAATCAGTGACTTTCTCAAGCAAGACTAGGAGGCCGTGAAAGGGGTGGAGGGTTTGGTGCTATGAGTGCTTTGATTCAAAGTCTGATTCTTGAGTCATTTACGGGCGAAGGACGTCTCTTGCCCCTACACCGCCTCTATCAAGCTATAATTGTGCTGGTAATGTATTCAGTGCGTCAACAAAAGGTATCGGGAGCAAAAGTGACTTAAGCGTTCTCATTAGTGTAAGCGAACGCGGCGAAAATTGGAATTTGGATCAGCAGTGTAGGTTAATTCCAGGCCTTGTATCTGCTGAATATTATTCTCAATGTGTTTCCAAAAGTGGTCATTTGGTGGGGATGAAAGGTGAATAATTACACTCTTGTTCAGATGCTTTAGAGGAGAATGAATGAAGGGCATGTTACTGTTGGAGCTTCTCGGATGTGGTGGGTCTCTATTCGGGAGTTAGTTCGGTCCCAATAAGCACCTTCGAAAGGGTCACGAGTCTCCTGGATAAGATTCGCTCCTCACCTTGTTTATGGGATGGCTATAATAATTATGGAATGCTTGTCTAGTCGTCGGTGTTCTTTACCCTGCATAAATAAGTAAGCCAATTGACCAGTGGAGAGTAGGGGGGGTCTTGCCGGATCGATCAAAGATCAAACCTGATCGCTTTCATCGCCTTCTCGTCGTCATGTACTCCTCTAGGAGCTATCTTGTGTGAATTTCTGGCTCCTGAGGAAAGAATCTTATTTTTCGATGGCCACTACTGTGTAGGATTCGTTTCCGTGCA
>MU895156.1:0-12222 GCA_036418205.1 Ostertagia ostertagi
CATTCTGGCGCAATACGATCGCATGTATATAAAGCGATGGCAATTCTAAACGGCTGAACTATCCAGTACCCGTTCAGTTCTGTTATAGCTTTACAATATCCCTTCTATTGTACACACAGAAAGAATAAGCAATTCGAATTTTGAAGAATTTGGCGTTGATCAATCTCTTCTTAGGTTAGTATGCCCACGTATTCCAGTTCTATAGAGAATCGTGGTAATCGTCGAATGTAGTTAGGCCTATACAGTGAAGTTCGAGGGTCCAATCCAAGTCAGTGTTTCCATCCTCCCAGACGAGCTTGCACCAGTTAATCGACCTCGAAGGGTAGAATGTAGCCTGGCTTTGACGGCGCACAATACGAGATTTGACCTGGGATACGAGGACTGTGAATCTGGTATGCAGCCGTGGCGAACCCATCCCAATACCCATCTACGAAACACGTGCTCGTGAAATTTGCACAAAAGTTCATCAGAGCAAACTTGATAACCGTCCTTTATCCATCATACTTATGAATTCCTGCTTCAGTTGAAGGAGAGAAGTACGTACATGTAGCGTTACAGCCCAGTGCGTTGTTGGGTTTGGGCGCTACAGTAAGGCAGTAAAAGGCAGTTAATTTGGTAGAAGTACTGAAAAGAAACAAACGAACGAGCAGCTCTAGTATGACAACCAGAGAAAAGAAAATAAAACGAATCGTGCCTCTAGCTTCACAGGCCTGCCGGATACAAGAAAGTCAGCGCAGAACTATTAGCTACCTTTAATGTTTATGAGGGGCTTCAATAGGCAGTGACTACTTACAGATTGTTGTTAATTTGGAAACATAATGACAGCCGAGAAGTGCAAGTCCACTCATGCCCTAACCGTGCTCAATGAGAAAGGTTGTTCGAATCGCAGTTCAGTACCTACTATGAGTAGAGGCTTTGAATAGCCTTACTTAGAGACCATTCGTCACCATTCGGAGTGGTGAAGGGAGTACGCTATAGATCCTTCATCTATGCCATTCATGGCCTCAATCGTATCCAGGTAAGTTCCTCACTCTCCTTTTTACAGAATGATTAATACCCGACTTCATGGCGCTGGCAACAAAATGCTATCCCTGCTTCAGTTGAGCGTTAGTAGAGATATGGCTGCTTGGAATGAAAGTTATTGTGCAGTTATTGTTTGCTTTCAAGGTGCTTTCGCTGCTGTGCTGCATTACGGTACCTCACTGGAACGAAGACGCTGAAGCTTGCCGCTTTTTAAAAAAATTCTGAGGATAACGCTCAAACGCAGTTGACTTCAGACGTTGGTGAATTCGCCGCCCGAAAAATTCTACAATGGATCTTATCACAACCATTGAAAACGAAAATTCAGTCTAAACCCTATGAATGAAGCCCCCTTCGATCTTCTCTCAAGGACACCAGAAACGCGTTAAGATGTTGTAAACAAAGGTTTCTTTGGCTTCCTCTGGCCTTCCTCTGATTCGTGAAAAACTGCTACGCAGTAGGAAAGGATGTTGTTTACGCTACCAAATTCAGGACCCACTGAATTACAAGCTCACCTCTTCCCCCCGTAATCTCCATATTCAGCAGCTGCAGTCATATGGAACATGCTGTATGAAGGAGCAAAGGATAAACAACCCAACGTTATCCGAGCCCTTTTCAGATGCGCCATGCATTCCAGTTCCAATCGCAATCGTGGTGACATTTAGAAGATATTCGGCCTACCATACACTTAGGCCAGTTGATAGTTGAGCCGTGCTTCCAACCTACCAAACCTGTTGGGTGACAATTAACCGATGTCGGTTTGTTTGGCCTGGACAGCGTACGATCCAAGATTTGATCTCAAGCACCGTATGCAATAAGCTACGCCACTTGTCACTTCACCACTTCCACCCCTCGCATTACATAATACCGCTTGTCAACTCAAATAATGGATCTGTGGGATCTCAACGCTCGGGCAGCCAAATTGAGCTTGTTTTTGCTGGAGTTTGAACGTGCCCATAAACCACCGTAGCGCTCCGCTGAAATGGCAGCGCCCCCGTTGGTGAAGTGATCATCACCTCATCCATCAGTTTGCCGGGTGCCGCTGGGACCCATTGCAACGCAGCCAGCAAATACTACGTGCCAATCCATTTCCAAGTGTAGGCGAAGGCAAGAGTAGCTCCGCGAAGTCGTGCTATTCACTTAGAATTCCATTGCGGTCTTGAAGGTGCAGCAAAGACTAAGAAAAAGCACGGCTCAGTTTCTAATTCTGCTCCTTCGAGGCTCTCACGGCATAATCCCCGCTCAGTCGTATCCATCTCTTCAATCGGTGTTAATGCTTTTTCAGCATCAATTTTCCGGTGTTCATGGCTGCGTCCCCTCATTAAAGCGGGGTATTAGGGACGCCCGTGGCTTAGGCCGCCGATCGCGCGCCACCATGAAAAAGCCAAGCCTGGCTACTTTTTAGTAAGGTATGCTGTGACATGCGTCCAGAACTTGTCGCGGGTTTAAGTGCACTTTTGTCACGCAGGGATACGGTGAGAGGCCTCTCGAGACGATGACGGGGGCAATCGCGCCGTAGTTTTTAGGGCCAGCCGATCGGGACATGCCCTATAATGTTGGCCAGCTGACAGCTGGAGCAATACCAACAATGTCAAAGGATCATTTGTCCCTCGATGGGGTGTAGGAGTCACCTGAAAGGTGTCACATTTCGCCATGGAAGCCGCTGACTACCTGCATGCTGGACTATCGATTGCTGCCCTACATCCACTAAGGCCGTCAAGCGGATGTAAACACAGATGTCGACAAGCTCTCGAGATTTCTTCTTCGCCAAGGTGTGAAGAGCAGGACGAGCAATACCACCCTTCTCACCTTTCAGTCCGATTGATCCCAACCTTCGCTGCAGCAAACCGTGCTTGCAGGGTGCACCCGCAAGGTCATGTGGGATTGCCCGTTGGCTCGACCCTGCTCGCCATGAGTTATGTATGTTCTCATTTGCATAGTGTTGCTTGAGCATGACTCTCTGAATAAAGCGCAGGATTAGCGGAGGTTAAGCCCCCAAGGGTGCCGCTAGAGACAAAACAGGGTCCATAATGCCGGATTAGGAGTATATGGAGAGGAAACGGGTTCCCTACCAAAACAGCAAGCATGCAACCCACGTTTTCAAGGAATGGGGAACCACCTCACGCTCAGCCAGGCAGAGCACTTTTCAAGGATATCAATTGCAGTTGCAAAATGCCTTCATTTTGAGCCGCTAGGACTTTCGTTTTTCTTCTGCAGTTTCGCGACGAAGCGGACGAATTTGCGTGTCTAATGGATTCTGGTATAGTTTAATTTCACGAGCGCTTGCTGCCCTTCTTCCCCCGGGAATCGCATCGGATACGAGGACTTTCCAAATGAGGTGGACTCGGAAGACAGCAGCAATACTGCTGAGAAAAGGCGGAAATTACATATGAAACGGGTGCGACTCCTCCATTGTCGGACTTGCTCGCCGACGAAGGACATCTGATGGATAATTCGATTTGGACTCGCGACGTTTCATGCGTCTGGAAATGCGAAGTTCCGATCGCGGTCGTTTCTGGTTGCCGCCGAGCAATTACTTCAGCGAGTGACGGAAACCTCACTCATGGAGTGAATTCCGCTGAAAAACACCATCACTAATGAGATACACAGAGCCCTTTTTGAGTAGTGCTATAGGAACGGCTCCTTAGAATGTAGTAGATTCCCTTTTCTCGCCATCAAAAAAGGCAACTGGATGGAGCAAATGTGATGTAAGGGAACATTATAAAATCTATTTTTTAGCCAGTCAACTACTGGTGACGCTTTTCGTAGGGTAATGGGTAACCTCACTTTCTCAGGTAGCCTTTACTCAGCAACTAAAGGCATCTGAATCCATCCGCAGATTGAACCAAGCCTGTCCCCTGCTACTACAAAGTTAGCAAGAGCCCTTCACATGAATCCTGTACTCTTCGATCCTGGGTTGCCCATATGCAGCTAATTTCCCTGATGTGGACGGATTCGAATGCATCCAGGGGAGTGCTGAAATGAGGCAGCTGCTGTCACCATTCAAGCTCTGGGAATGAAAGTTTTGTGGCCGTTCCTCGGTTGAAATGCTCGAATGTGCAGCCGGTTATGTCCTCTAAACGACTTTGTTTTCGTCAGTTTGTCCATGCTGGAGCTTCCCCTTTAGTGCATCCGCCAAAATGGGAAGATTTCCTTCCTTCAGTGAGGCTGTTCCTGGCTTTTTCGAAACAAAGCGATACCCTTTCGCCCTAAGAGCCTCTACCTTTCGCAGTTTGGAAGGGACAGGGGATAGGGGGGGGAGGCGAGAGCGGGGGTCTTCTAACTTCAACACGCTCGATAAAACTGCTCAAATACGATCGTCGCTGTTCTTACCACGCAATACATCATTACAGTACTGCCCGCGTACATGTACGTTTGTCTCTGCATTCATGACCGTTCTTTGAGCGATTACTGTAGGACCAATTTCAGAAAAATGATCAGTTTAGCGCCTCTGTATGCAGTAAAGTGTCAGTACCCCACTTCAAGGACTGCATGGGTATACTGTATCACCTTCAGTGTACTGCACAATGACCGGTGTCAGCACCGCATTTTATTAGGGTGTTCAGAATAGCAGGGAATCCTTCCAGTGCGTTGATATTGAGATCTTCAACGGCTGGCGACGGCTAATCCGCATAATCTCATCCCTCACACGGCATCGTTTCGTCGCGTTATTAATTATTATAGCACAATATGGCACACACGGGCTGCGCTGTGTCACCCGCCTGACCGAACCCAAAACAAACCCACCTGGGCCGTATCCTATCCTTCCCCTAGGATAGGAGAACAAAAATCCCTTTGAATTTTTCTTTGCTTTCCTAGAATAATCGTCCTGAGCAATTGTATATTTGCAATGTATATGTGTGTAAACGCAAACAAGTGCGGAAAGTAAGGAACAGCCTCTTTAAAAACAAAAAAATCGAAGGACTCTATTCTTTCCCTAGCCCGGGGAAGGACAGGATACGGCCCGGGGGAGCCGGTTAGTTCTCAAAAAAGCTAGGTTAACCCAATGGGCACCGCTTTTCTACCTTGGGCCATGCAGTCATGAACTAGAAGCAAGTCTTAAATTAAATGCTCTAGTGTGACGATGAAAATCCACTTTTCAAGTATTATTCACTTTCATGGGGGGGAATATCCAGTCGGAATTTTGGGCGCTCATCCAGTAAGGGGGGCATCAAGTGGCTGCCCTCACCCCCACCCCCTAGACTGCCTACACTCCCCCTGGCGCACAGGTTTCTCGAAGTACGGGACCCCGTGAGCCAGGGGGAGTGAAGCCAGTTCAGGGGGTGGGGGGTGAGGGCAGCCACTTGACGTTGCATCACAATGCCCCCCCCTTACCGGATGAGCGCCGAATTTTGCTTTGAAATTTTGGCCACAAGGTTTAGAGAGCTGGGTTACATCATCAGTTTCGTTGCAGCTGTGCGAATACAACCGCATTTTTTTCGGAACCCCAAGTGTGAATTTTCAAAAGCAGTCCTTAATTCACCATCAATCATTTCGAGTTCCACGGCCGAGGCGTACATGGCAAAACAAATCATAATGAAATTCCTCTACTAAATTGTGGAAAACTAGTCATTGAAGATTCACAAGAATGCTGGGTTGTGAACAAAACTTTCGCCCCAGGCGGGACTCGAACCTTCACCTCTCGCTTACCGGGCAAGTGCGCTACAAATTTCGCTACCGGGACACCGTTGAGCTCCAGCTCAGCTTCTCATGGCATATTTGAGTGGGGAAGTTGATTGCTGCTTAGGGCGAAAGCCTTGTTTATAACCCAGAATCCCTGTATCTTCAGCAAACAGAACAGCTCATTGAGATTCCAAGAATGCCGGGTTGTGAACAAAAATTCCTCCCTAGGTAGGACACGAACCTACACCTCTCTCGTCCCTTCTTAGCTAAAAACAGCTGCTCACAATCAAAAAAATGCATAGAATTCTTACGAAGGTCTTGAGACGTCCCTCAAGATCAAGGTTCAAAATGGCACGAAGGCTGTATGGGCAGTTTTGGAAAGAATCGCCCAAGCCATGGTCCGAAAAAGTATGTACCGAATCACATGCCATCAAGAATCAGTAATGCGATGACAAACGACATCAATTATGAAACGAGTGGAGCGGATTGGTTTTACAGAATAATGGTCGAGGTGGAGAGCGGCTGTATAAGCTGATGAACGACCATACATGTCAGAAATCCCTCTCGTAAGAACTGCCTGCTAGCGAGTTCGCATTGCCGTTTGAAAGTCGTTCCCTTCAAGGGCTGACACCCAGAAGAAAGAGTAGTTTGGGAACAACAGGGTCATTTGGAGCGTATGCTTATGACATCGGAAGTGAGGTCCCTGCATTTTCTGCTGTGTTGACTAGGTTTGTGCAGTGCATTTCCATAATTGCCGGCGGAGCGCATTAGCACCGCGCTACTTCCACTGATCGACCTTCAACAATCGAACAACCGGATGGTCTTCCGTACAGAAACAAAAGTGGAATCCACTTGTGGTTGGTGGCGGCCGTGAAGCGCTAGCAGACGGCCAACGACTACTCTCTTTGGCATGAACCACAAAGAACTTCAGTGTCTGGAATTGGCAAGTTATACACGTTGAGAGATCGGGATGCTTTCCTTAGGCTAGGCATCGTTCTCCTAGAAACATCTTCTCAAGCGGATGAGCTGTAGCTGGATCTATTGTCACGTTGCTAGGATCCCGGGAGGAGTTCTTGGTGCAACGTTGGCCCTGCAGTGGGTATGGGGTGCTTAAGGGGGAACAGCGCAGTTTTGACACTCGAAGCAACCCCGTACTGATTCAGCAGGAAATAGGGAAATCGAATGAAGGTTTCTCTAACAACCTCTTCAGGAGGAAAACAAGGCACGTCTATGACGACACACTTGGGTTGTGTTCACCGTCGGTTCGAGAAATTAGGCAGCCATCGAGAGGACGATGACCGCAATCTTCGACGAATTAGTCGATCACATGTGATGTAAACGAAGATTAATATGTCTGTAGCGGGAAGGATCGTTTCCGCGAACACAATCGAAAGGGCAAGCTCGAGCTCAAGATGAAGAAATGAGGAAAGACGTAATAGCACTGGCGTTATTTCAATATTCAAATAGGTTATGTTTACTACTTGTGGAGGCCAAATAGGTTATGTTTACCAGCTGAGGAGCAGGTTCTCAAGAAGGGCGACAAAAACTTCTAGGAGTGGGGGTCAAGTTGTTATTCTGCGCCGACACAATCAGAGGACTGCTTATGTTCACATAAGATAGAAAAGTTGAATATTTTAAGCACGAATAACCCGTGATTTTGTTTTCCTCGTGCGAAACGTACTTGCCAAACCAAATCATAGTAAGGGTTCTAGTAGGGTTTGGTGGATAGTGATGCAATCAGGGTCAACCGCCGTGTTTTTGAGTTTGCGTGGTTGTCGTCCTAATACAAAGGAACTTTTGCAAATGACGATGTGACGACATCGGTCATACTTATGTAGTAGCCTGACAAAGAACGTTGGGAAAGCTCCCTCAACAACGGAAGGAGAAGGGATCGATGTGGTGGAGGAATTTACTGGTCACGAAACTCTCGGGCCCATTGTTGGGAAGAGAACATGGGAAACTGCATGTTACCATGATTGTTCCTAATCCTTCCTTACGATAAAGCCAAGACTCTTCAATTCTCTGGTGTGAACCCAAGATGCCGAACGGCGAAAGCAAGAGACGCAGACGCGGCAAAGGGACGAGTCGCAGCGCATACTGTAGCGGTTAGGCGTCAGGTTAAAGAGAGTGTACCATACTACGTCTCATATCGCACAGCACGCGCTGCGAACTCGTCTCTTTGCCGCATCTGCGTCTCTTGCCTTCGCCGCGCGATGGGCCTCTTGGGGTACACCCCAATTCTCTCACCAAAAACGGCGACTCCTTTCGCCTTGGTGTAGTACCATTTTTCGCATAATTTTTCTTGATCAAACCTCGAAGTAGATTTTTTGGGTGGTCTCCTCTACAACACCTCGATTCTTCACAGAAGTAAATTACGATGAAGAGAGAGGTCATCGGGAAGATATTCATTATTGCCCACTCGGAGCAGCGCTTGGTGCTCCAAGAAAGCGAGTTGTGAGTGCTTCACAGTGAAAAGGTGCACTGCGTCGTTGGGCGGATGTATTGCACAGCGTGATCCGTCCAAAGAGCCCTAAACCACTAGTTTAGTAAGAGATGGATCGACCTAAGGTGGCCAGCAGCGACACCGGGAGCACTAGGTTTCGCATTCGTGCCACCAAGGAGCGTTGTGCGTAAACGGCGATCAAGACGTGTTACAGTTTCACCGGTGTGCTCGTCTATTGAGCTTTCAAGCGAAGACAAACACTCGAAAACTGGTGTTGCATTTTTTGATAGATTTTTCTCCTTTTTTTCCAATTGGATTTCATTGGAGACTGTCACGGCTCCTTTAAGCCTTTCTAGAACCTATCGTGATCGATACGTTCAAGGGATTATTTCAGGCTTGCGTTGTTTGCTGTTAATTAAAGACCCTTGATGCAGGACTCGAACGTCGTGGAAAGAGCCGAATGGGTCGTGAATTTAACCAGGCAATTTTCCAAGTCGGTCTTGGGGCGGTGATATCCACAATACCGTCTGTTCTTGACAGCCTTTGGTTAAAAAAAACAAATGGCTGTCTTTCCAGTTGGGTCGTTTGTTGTTTGAAGCGAGCCTCCTCGGTTAGCAGTTCAACCGAAGTCCACCAATGGATGTCAGAAGTACGGGTTGCCATCTCAATCATTTCTCCTTGCACGTGCTTGTGATTTAGAAGGCTCCTCATACCTACAGACTTACCTCGATTTCGGAAGACGAGAAGAAGATCGAGTGCAGACCACACCATAAGAGACGACGGCCAAGAAAAAAAGCCGCTTTTCTCTTGGCCGTCGTCTCTTATGGTGTGTGGTCTGCACTCGATTTTCTTCTCGTCTCCAAATAGAGTATACTTTTGCAAGTCTAACTGCCCACAATTCTTAAGCGGTAAGAGCGCGCGATCATGGCAAAAAACGACGGTAAAATGGCGTCTTTTCTGTGATGGGTTGCTCCTTTCTGAGTACTTCTCTTTTAGAAGAACAAATAACAACAAAAAACAACCCCACACGTAACAATAACAAAACAATATACCAGCAAATTTCCATTTCGAAATGCAAAAATGCAAATTAAGTAGAAAAGTGAGCAAAAAGCATGGACAATTCTCATCTATAACTTGTGTAGAACTCTCCCTTGGACGTGGAAACTACCTGCTCTTCTCATCGTTTTTGGAATGCGCGAGTAACAGCCAGCACCAGCCCGTCGGAGGACTAGACGTAATTCAAAGCGTATTATGAGTGCAATTCATGCCCGCAACCTATTTCCGGTATACCAACAACTGCCCATACCCTGTACATATCCAACTACTCGTTTAGTAAAATGAGAAAAAAAATCCAACTGGTCACTTAGTAAAATGAGAAAAAGGTACAAATCATTCGGCATTGTCCCATTGATTACCCACGCCCTTCACTTCCTTTTATGTAGAACAATGGTGTATTTTGTATCAATTTGGTCTAAACAATGAATTGCAGCGGACAGCCCATGTGGAAGCCAGTGTTTTCTTTTTCTTAGAGAAGTCTGGACAATTAACTGACCCCGACCAGATACTCGAATGACCTGGACGTCTTGTGGTCCTGAAATTGATCTCCAGACTGCGCGCATGGTAGGTAGCGAAATAGCCATAGCCCAGCTCTGCCTCCTTTTCTAGACATTATTTGACATATGAGCCCCTTTACGGCCCCACTCGCCAAAAACTGGGCCAAATTCTAGCCGAAATTTGTCCTTGACTACGAGTTTGCCTAGAAAGTTGCCTCTGGAAATATTCCGACGCATCGAACACGAATATCCTATCAGTTTAGCCGAAAACGGCTGGCACCCGCACCACAAGCGCCGTTGCTGTCACATTATTTTGCGCCGGCTCCTGTTGCGCGGGCTACAAGCTTGCTCGTAATGAACTGATGTGATATTTCATGTTCTACGGGTCTAGCTACCCCTGACGGCAAGTTTTCAGCGTTTTGGGTGATCCAAGGTGCTTCGGCGCCTTCTGGCGCTGGTACTTGTGGCGCGGGTCAGCCGCTTTATCGCGCTTGAACGTAATATCCATGTTCTACGAGTTGAGCTTCCCCCGGGACGGTTTCCACCAGGGTCAACCCTACGTCGGTACAAGTACCAACGGGGGGTCGTACTTGGTTTAGCTTGGAGGGGGGTCGTACCCACTTTAGTCGCTTGAAATCACGTGTGGGATTGAGGTGAAACTAAGATTTCGTGGGTAGTAGGCTGGGCGAGTGGAGGGGCGCAGGATAAAAATTTGCCGTTTCAGTGGCGGATTATACCTCAAAAAAGGAATCTTGGAGGAAGAAAGTGCGGAGGTTTGGTGAGTTGAGTGGTATCAGAATTAAGTACTATAGAGACGATGATGGTGGTCGAGGTGTCGAAAAGGGGGTCGTATCAAATCCACCTTGGGGGAGGGGGGTCGTAAAAATTTTTCAGAAAGTAACAACGATAGGACCGGCCCTGTTTCCAACCAATTCCACAGACACTGACAAATTTCGATGAAGGTTCGACTCAGTTTTCAAGGAGTGGAGCAATAACGGGTAAATAGTGCCGCATAATTAATTGAAAAAAGAGGATTATGAGCATGGCCAACGATTATTTACCAGCCCAAAGGAATACTTTGTCAGCGAGTTAACAATAAAGTGAATTACGCATTTGTATGAGAGAAGATTGGCCGACCCGAGCAACCGTAATTGCGGTCATTCAGATTTCAACCTTAGCTAATGGGTTCGTGTCGCAAAGATAGACTCCCGAAAACCTCAACCCTCCTACGCATCGTTCCCTCTTCACTGGAATTTTCTGGCTTTCATTGCCTATGGGGTTCTCGCAATCCACGCCAAACAGCGTCCTTATTCGATTTCCACGGCTAACACTTCTGATGTCATCAGTGAGTATTGCGCCCCGATGATTCGCCACTTACAAACTCAATCTCGACTTTGGTGTTCGCTATCCATGAAATCACCCGAGTAGAGTCGCTACCCGTTCCCTCTCCCCTCCTCCCTCCCATTCCGTGATTTACGCCCTCTTTCCAGATCTCCTTGCCCGGCTAATACCCAGGCCTTCAAACCGCAGTTATTACCATAGGCGTAGCGGTTATTCTCGGAATTCTGCATGACTTTGTCGTGCGCGGTGGTTCTTTCGGTGTTCGCCGCATTTCGGTCCTAATGCGATTTGGGTAGACTTTTTCTTACCGCCTAAAAAACACTCACGACGGACTGGTGGAACGCGAACGTAACTTGATTTGGTGATTTACTCAGCGAAACAAGTAGGAATGGACAGCCCCGGCCATGCCGCATGAACTCATCTCATCGGAACGGTAAGACCGGAAAAACGCCCATGACGACTAATCAGATGACTGGTTTCCAACCACAAAGCCCTTTGCTGCCTTGCGTGACTCGCGCTCTCAGCCTACGCATCTATGTACAGTAGGGAAGTTTTTCAAGCATCCGATTATTTCATTCCATTCATTCCTCATACTATTTCTCTAATTCTCTTCCAGCATCTGTCTCTCCGCCTCTCTGCGCACGCGAATTACCTCTACTCCCCTGCTCCTGCCTACCTCTGAAGTGGGCGTGGCCCGAAGATCAATAGCTTTCCATGACAACGAGGCTTCTCTAACCTACTGATCTCTAACGAGAAGACTTCTGTGTTAATTCGTTTTTCTTACTCAGCTATTTACTATTCCGAATGACTTTTGCGTTCAGCAATACGTCCCGCTGGTCCCACGGGACTTCTTTCGCGTAGTAACTCGCCAGAAATGGGCAATTTTAGGTTTTCAGGTTTTGGATGCCTAGTTGAAGTGTTATGGGATCGACTTTCGCTACAGCTGGTCTCTTATTACTACTATCTTTCATTCAGTGAATGGCATAGTTTTTCAAGGTGAGGAGTTATTTTTGCTTTGATTAATTTTAAATTGCAAATTCATGAAGCTTGCTTTTTCTTAATTTTCCAGCTTTTTTTTTTCCGATTTTTGACTTTTTTTTCTTTCATGTTGAGATTTCGGGTGTAGCTTTTTCCTTTGATCAATCCCTTTTTGGAATTGGTCGTCCAGGCCAACTCAGCCTTCCATCCCTCCAGGGTCGGTTAATTAGTGCCAGATTTGTCTGGGACAAGATAAAACGCTGG
>MU895157.1:0-12063 GCA_036418205.1 Ostertagia ostertagi
GTAAGATAAAAAGGTCATCCTGGGTCGACGCAAGGCCTCCTTCTATCTGCATAATTCGACAACCTCGATAACTCAAGATCAAGTGTAAAACTAAAGCAGTAGCCAAAACAGACCGCTAGCCTGCGCTTCTCATCAGCATTGTCTGCTCCTCTATCAATTTCGCAAGTGAACAAGTTATGACCCGCTTCAGCTCCAAGTGCCGTTTCTGCATCTATGAATTCCACCGCTGACATCCACATTCCACGATAATCTCTGAAAAATTCAGGAAAAATATAGGCAAGTAAAAGTTTCAAAACAAACGAAATGGCGCCTAAGCTGTTTATGGACGAAATCAAAAGGACTTACTTCGCTACTTCTTCAAATGTGCTTTCCACTGCCTTGTAATTCAATATCGTCATTGAGCGCATAAGATCTCCCACCAAAACTTGATCACCCTAAAAGTGTTGATTTACTTCCCCACGTCTTGAAAGTTTCAATTCTACTTCCTACCTTAACTTTGATGAAGAGAGCGGTGATATAATTGAAATGAGAGCACTCCAACCGTAGCTCTTTCTCTGCAGTCCATTCAAATAGCCGCACAGAGCTAAAAATCATGCACGCCCTCGATTCAGTTCCCTTTATAACTCGAGAAAGTTTGAATATTGGTAACAGGTAACCATAATTTTGAAGTTTGCTGCCCCCCCCCCCCCGTCCCCCATCCGTTGTCAATATAGTTGAAAAATTATTCAATCAAAAGCGAATCATGAATAAAGACTTCAAGATACCTGTTGATCGCCACAATAAGTTTGCCGTTGAGCACATCCATATCGAACGGTGCACCTCGTATTTCTTTCTCATGCACTAATCGCAAATGAGTTCGCTCTGAACCCTTCCCAGATTCGAAGACTAGAAGACGACCCTGTGAAAAAAGGTATTCGTTAAAAGAAATCAGTCCACAAGCGCTTATACAGCAGAGAATATACCCACATTCTTCGACTCCGTTTCATCACTATAGACGAGGGCTGTGCCGACGATATAATACGTCGTTGGATCATCGCCGAGTTTCGTCGAAATCACACTAAAACGATTTTGCGGATTTCAGGAGATCTCAAATTGCATTCCAAAGGTATGAAGCAAGAAACTAGTACGAATCTAATTAGGAAAGGCTAACTAGTAATGAACAACCACACAACAGCCAAACGCAAAGTGAACGGTCTTGAAAAAGCGGATAAACATTTTGAAAATGTATACAAGACCGTTATTTTCACGTTACGAGAGTCAAGACAGAGAAGTTCTGCGGATAAGAATTTGACACTTACTCAGGAAAATGAGGCAGAAAATAAGAAAATTCGAGAAATGGATTACCTTAAAGCTTGTTCACATGCTCCAAGTTCATGACAATGCAAATATTCGAAAGTGTTATCGTCAAGCGTCACAATGGAATGCGCATCGCCATCAGTTGCATCAATGGAGATCGAAGGCCGTTGACCTGAAGTGACAATTCAAATAATACTCTCCAAAAGTTCCGTGAAAGCCACAACAAGAACATACCAGAAGTCGTTTTACTAGCTGACTTTGCTGTTGCCATTTTCGATACGGAATATCGATCGGAGTCCTGAAGGAGAAGGTCCACGTGTAGTTCTTGGCGCAGAAATGAGAACGATCATCAACTTACAAGTGGGCGACTAACGAGGATCGCCATGGTGGATGTCTCCGGCTGATGAACAACTCGCCGCACAGATTCTCCTAAAGCTACTGTGCGAATATATGCAATACGAAGTTATTACGGTTCCAATTACGATGGTCTCTCCATCCGACATCACAAGGCTATTCCTAAAAGACGCGATGACATTATATTGTTTACTAGCATTATTTTATATAAACCAGAGTTTGTCATTCAAAAAAGCAAACCTGTAAGATGACGAGTTCAGAGCGCAAACGTGTGTAACTATACGAAGATTCACATTTGAAAACACCAATTTCCCATTAGACGAGAGATCACGGGCCGGGCGGTCACTGCAGACGAACACATGCATTTGACCACGAGTATAAAAACGATTCAAACTTGGCGGCTGTGTTCCAACTGTTGCTTTTTTCATTTCCAGCAAAGCACCTGAGATCAAGAAATATGCCCTGAAATGTCAGGAACGAGAAAAAATCAGCTTTACCGTTTTCGCGATCAACACGGTAGTAGTACAGTGTTCCATCTCCCAATGCTACCATCAGATAAATCGTATTCTCGAGCTTCGTCATCATTATGGAACGTGGTAACATATCGCCAGGCATATTTTCGCAAGTCACCTTTGAATAAGGAAACATATTTAACAAGAAATAACAATGAAACGAGCGAGTACCATGCAAACGATGCAGCTATTTGCATCGCGAGCACTATGCGGAAGGTCAGGGGCTTTTACGTTCTTGAGCAAGAGCTCATAACAATGAGCATGACTTGAAGAGAAGTGAAGTATGGTAAAGGAGAGGTAAAAATAAGATAGTACGACAGCTTCAAATAAAAAATATGACATGGGAAACGAAGGTTCCTATTCGTGATTGGAACTCAAGTAAATCAGATGATGAAACTACTCAGCGATCCTAATATTGAGTTTACAAAGAAATCACAGCATGGAAGTAGACCTTATTGCAAAGTGGGAAATAATCGACTCGAGCTTCTAAAAGACCATGGTTGGCGTATCTGATAAATTCAAAAAAATTGACTCACCTCAAGCAAGGCCGGCAAAGAATACAGAGCAATTCTATGATGCTTCCAGAAGCCTACTGCGATTATCGTAGAATCTTGCGACTCTTCTGAAGTATTTCCTCTATGAAATGAAATCTGTCTTATAGGAAAGCTGACCAGTCAGTAACAAACCTATAGTGCCAATATCTATGCATGCCACCTCATCTTGGAGTGTCACATTCGCAACTTCGGTGATCGTCATATCACCACATTGAAGGTAGTAAACGCGTGTGCCACAGGCCACTACTAGCTTAAAAACGACTGAGTCTCAAGTGCACTCGGAAATATAGAACAATCCTCAACGAGTACCTGCCCGCTTCCTTGATTTACGGACACCAAGTTGATCAGAGTACTGTGCGATGGTTTCCAAGTAACCTTTTTAGCCCCTTCTCTTGCTAGTAAAACGGTGGTAGACGTTACCTGAAATGAATCTTTCACTCTAGAAATCGAATAAAAAGAGCACTTAGGAAAAGAATCATGAATAGCCGCTAAAATTGATTGAGCTTTAACTTGTAGAAATACGAAGGAAAAGAGGAATTCCACAACAAAAAAAAACTAAGAATAGCAACTCCAAAAAACGTAAAGTACCACAGAAGATAGCCGTTAACGGAAACAAAAAGGCAAAATCTAATTCTCACTTGTAAAACAATCTGTGACAGTCCGAGCATCCCAGCCCACAAAGTATGCTCGTCTGTTTCCAGATCTGAATGAAATGGAAATTAAGCATGCGGTGTGTCTTCCCATTTTTATAAGAGGGCTACAACCAAGTAAAACTGGGTATCCTCCAATTCTTCTCCATTCATCGCCAATATGTGAGTTTCCGAGCTTAGTGAAATGATGAGATAATTGTCAAGCTTGGAATCAATCTTCAAAGTGAAAATACCCTGAAAAAAAACCCTACAGATTCGATCACGTAAAAGCTAGATGACACAACGAACCTTGACACCTGGGATGTCTACCGAAGCAGCTTCGTCAATACCTATGCCATTCCGAATGATACGAGAGAGCCCTCCTATTAGCTGACTTTAATTCAGGGCAGAATTAGAAAATTCGTACTTTAAATGCTCCGGAACAAGTAATGATTTGATTCTGTCCATCACACTCCATGACTGCTATATCTCTGATCGGAGCGAGGTTGGTGAAAGTTTGCAAAATCTGAAAAAAGCCTCACTAAAGAACGAAAACTCTAGTGTTTGCATCCATGCACGGTGAAGCCAGATGCAGGCTGTGCAGCGTGGCCTATCTCGTGAACGATGTGACGATATCTTTGCTCAGGACTAGAGAGGAAACAACAAGGACCAAGGCTTGAATTTCCGAAACGGATACTGTTCAAAAATTTGCGGAAAAAGATAATCGGTAGAAACAAAAATACAAAATTCGGTATAGGCCAACCTGCACAAATGAGTTATTCTCCGGATTCGGCTGTGAAGTGAGACGAACCAACTGGGAATCACCAAAGCGTGAACCGATAAACAAAACACCATTATCCAAGTAGACTAAACACTCCGCAATCGTAGTTTCTCCAAGTGATTCGATCTTCAAATGGAGCATTCACGTTACAAATGAGTGACACTAATTGCCCAATCAGCCTCTTAGTTATCTAACGACAGCAGACGAGTCATCAAGAGCAAACCTTCAAATCCTTAACGCTGGGATTAGGACTTTTGGTATCCACATCCAGAACGAGCATATACAAAATACCGTGATCATCAGCCAACAGAAATCTACAAAAACAAACGCTCTTCGAAATTGAAAAATGCATCACGAATGAAGAAACATTACCTCTGCCCATTGGAATCAACAGGAGCGTAGCTTGTGAAGAGAGATCTGTTCATCGTGTTAGGCGAAATTGTCAAATAAACGTTGTCTTCGCTTCAAAATGCAGATTTCAAACCAGGCCAATAAGAGCGGAGAACAATTCAATCTCAAAATATAGTTAGAGCACTGCGGTCTTACTTACCCATTGTACAATATAGTTTCTTGACCGACGACAATCACACCTCCACATGGCAACGGCACAGGTATAACCATCCTGGCTTCTGTTTCGATGTTATCCTAAACGTCTACGAGTAACATGTGGGAAAGAAAAGCAGTCACAACATGGAAACTACAATTGAACCTTCGCGTCTTGATTCTCTGCACCACCTCTGCTCAATTCAAACAATATTCATCAATAATGAAAATATCTCATCTCACAACAGTGACCTTTTTACAAAAATCGGACTCACTTGCTTTGAAATCGTTTTTAGTTCCTTCTCCACCATGGAAAGTTCAACGGTCTTCAAGTGCCTACCATTGGAGTCCTGAGAAATATAGGCGAGCCTAATGGAGTCACCTAAACTTTGAAGCATAAATCCGTAAGAAAACAAGAAGTCATCATGCTTGAATTTCATCATAGTAAGCAGAAAACTAACTCGAAATTAGAAAACATATGATGATGACCAGAGTGGTTATAGAAGCAAATAAGTACTAACTTGATGTTTCTGTGAAGCTCAAGTCCACAATAGCAAGATCTTCAAATCGAACATTGAATGACTTCAAGTCTTTGTTATCTTCCCATTGTATAATTTTCAGCGTTCCGTCATAGATACGCAAAGCAATCAGCTGTAAGTGAATACAAAATACAAAGCAAGTCTACGAAAATATCAGTGTGATTTTGGTTATTGGCAACGGACTTCAAAATAAAAAGGAGGAGTGTCGTAATTAGCTCAACTCATTCCTGAACTTGTACTTTCTGTCACCACTACTTGTACTTTCTGTCATGGTCCTGTGGAACGCTAGCGGAGGCAGATAGGGGAAGGTGGCTGTCACAGCTACGAACAATAAAAGATTGATGTTCAAACAGTAATACCAAGATGGATGGAGTGAGAATTAGGGTGACAAGTAAACGGGAGTACTCTTCAAAAGAAAGTTCGAGTTGGCCTTAGACTGACCTCGCAGGTTTACATTTATTATACCATGAGGTCGTGAGGTCATGCCAAGCGCAACGGTCCCCGTGAGGCAAATGTTCCATTGTATGTTATATCAAGCCCAGCTTCACCCCGCTACCCAGTTTTTCAGTTCCCTTTTATGGCTATCGTATATTTCTCCACCTCATGGGGAGGGGGGGGGAGGGGACACCAACTCTTTCCTAGGAACACCCCTTACCATTTTCTTTTACAACGATCCCTCTACAGATCCCCTCCGCAATACCGCTCCATGCACTTCCTCAATTTTTTTTTCACAACGCTCTCAACTTTGAGAATGGACTATCTCTGGAATAGATTTGCTTTCTCTTTCAGATGACGTAACTTCAATGAATAGTCAGTTGGCTGAGAAAATACTTCAAGGAAACTCACGCCAGATTTATTCACACAAGCGATCGGGCCGTAGTCACTTGGCCTCTGACCAAACACGCCCGAGCCTCTCTTTCGGCCCTCTCGATCGCAAACGCTGCCAGCAGCTCGCGTTTTCAGTTCATTTCGCTCAACATCCCACGCCACAATAGCCAAGTGATTTTTCGCCGTAAGAATTAGTAGGCTGTGTCACGAGTCTAAAAAGAAGTGTAAGAAATAATGCCACCAAACTACGGCAAAGCTTTCTTTCCGCAGAAATGTGCTATGACATCAGCAGCAGTGTAACGTTCATGCCAAAAGGGAAAGCGGTCACCATGAGGTTTTGATACCTTGACAACAGTATAGTATCATAGCGTACAACATTTTGCGGGCCGATGCCAGACTTTGCGAATCGCGCGATTCGCTAGCGTCTGCGGTCGCGTCGCGGCCAGTGAATCACTCAACTGCTGGTACCGCAACGCGACCGCGGACGCTAGCGAATCGCGCGATTCGCAAAGTCTGACATCTGCCGCAGGCTGCAAGGAGCGGGTGGTTTCTTCGGAAAATTTCTGGGACCGCTCCTGCAAAATTGCGCTTGCCACTCAAAAGGGAAAATGCGCTCTGTCGTCAAGTTGCTGGAGAAAATCCTACATGACCTCCAATTCTCGAAAATAAACAAAACCTCGTTTTTGGGCCGGAACAGCCTGATTGTTTCGATTCTGCCGAAAACAGGAACTTCTTGGACCACCCCTTCAATCCATCTGACGCGACCTTCACAATTTCTAACCGGTTCACTTTCGCGAGGATCAAGTTCATATCGTCATCGCCTGATTGTTTGAAAGAAATACGGTATCAGAACTGTTCATCTAGGTATATGAAACCCAGAATTGATCAAGCTCACCAGTGAAGTTGCCCACGACAGCATCTGTGACAACTGACGCCTTCTTCGCAGAAACAATGTAGTTCAACGCCATTTAGTAGCGAACCACTTCCCGCTGAATTGTGGAAATATGGGGCAACCTAAAATCATCGTTAAAATTGAAAGATGTGTAAATTCTTTTGGATGGTGTTCAAGCGTAACAAAGGCCCAGAAAAGAGTTGTGAGATAAAAAACTGAAATGAGAATAAAAGAGAGGGCAATTTGATCCGAGCGTTCGATTACCTCAACTAAAAATCTGAGAGCCCAGCCTATAAAGATAGGTCTGAACCTCAAAAGGCACACCCCGGATTATGCCCCAATAGTAGAATCTAACAGCTCAGTGAACGAGTTAGGTCTATACGGCTATCAAACCCCGTCGTGCTTCGCTTCGTCGGCATGAAATCACGATGAGGAAAGATATTTGAAGACCAGAAACGATAATAGAAAAACAAAACAAAATAATGCCACCATAGACCGTGTTTTTTAACCCACCCATAAACACAACCGAAAGCGAAGAGCCACGCTCCCACTCGCGCGCTGGTCGCCCTCTTTAATTTATTGGGACACTAACCCATTCGGCGATTCCTCTCCTTCAGGCCCTTCCTCGACCTATCGTGTTTTTGCTTTGCTCAACTTTCCAAAAATTATATGGCGAACGCAATAAATCCAAAGAAAGGTACGTCCCTAAACACCGCGCGTGAACACCATGGACGGACGTTGTCTTGCAATCATCTATCACACCTCGGAGCCGCATTAGAGCCACCTTTTTGTTTTCCTTTCTGTTCATCACACGCTAACATACACGTCCACTTTTTTCTAATCCGCATTTGAGAGGGTCTTCTGAAGTATCAGGTCTGATCCGCCGGAGAAATCGTCTCCACGGAGAGAAAAATACTATACAAAACCGTAACAAACACGGAGGAAAGGCAGGAGCCGATTTGAAGCAGAAGACGGCGAACACCATCCAGGAATGCGCTGGCAAATTAATAAGTAATTCAACGCTTTCCGTGTTATTGTTATACTGAAGTTGTTATTTAAATCAAACCGTAGCCGATGTAGCACTCACGCAACATCTGTTTGCCCAGCAAGATGCATCGCGCAGCCACTCACCATATGTCGTGGATTTGCGCACGAATTTTCTTCGTTTATACAAATCTTTCTTTGAAAAATAGGTTTTCCAAGATTGCCCCATCGAACTAGGGCTAAGCTCAGGTGAGGAGTGAACACTAGGGAAAGAAAGAAACTGCTCACATCCGTTTAGAATCCTTTCCCCTCCCCGAGGCTTGGTACCAAGTGTGATAAGTGGTCACTCACTCGAATGTCCCCTCCCCCCAACGACGTAAGCGCCTAATCTTCCTCTCCCTTGAGCTATAAATCACGATCGTAGTATGCATCCTTGCAATTTGCTATATCGCGATCGTAAAACCAAATAATTATATAGTTCACACTAAAGCCTCATGGTCGCTATTTATCTGCTTCACACACGAAGTGCGGATGAAATGCAAGGCATTCGAAAAGTATGACTGCGGCTAGGGTAGCTGCTACTCTCAGCACTCTAACGTTAACGGCCAGGCTAACAAGTTATTAAACTGCTTCAAAAGGAGCCTTGTTCAGCTCGTCGCTGATCTTAGTATTTACTCTCTGTCTCCCACATCGTGGTGCACACGCGACGATTCTTGATGAAAAGACGATCCCGTATGCTTTAGGATGCTCTTGATCTAATACCACGTCAATTTCTGCAGTAGTGTTCACTTGGGGGCGGGTAACAAAGTATAAGTAAATGTGTGGCCATAGGCAATTGTAAAAGCTCCAAGCGATTTGTAAAGCTTTGATCAATCTATTCTGTTTCAGGAAAATTGATACGTCATTACGAAAGGATGCTATTGAGCTTGCTAATGGTGCTGAATGGGGAGGACAGGTATATTAGTTGTTTTATGCTACCTTACTTCCTCGTTGTCATAGTCACAATATAGATAATGTCCATTGATGACGAATATCGATGGGCAGGCACGAAGGATCCTAAAATTGTTATCACTACAAGTCGTGAACCATCCAGCAAGTTGAAAGTTTTCGTAAAAGTGGGTGCTACCAAGTGTAATATGTATCTACGGTTTGACGCTGTGTGATTTCCATATTTCTATTACTTTAGGAGATGAAATTAGTTTTCCCTAATGCTCAGCGCTTAAACAGAGGTCACTACGATGTTAAACAGCTGGTACAGGCTTGTCGAGCAAACGACGTAAGTGCTTGATTACATTGCACCTTTGACGTTATAATATACTTCTCTAATGACCGTCATTATACTCTGCGCCGAGCGCGCGTTTTGGAAGAAATGCATAATCCCATTTTCGCATCAGCTCTTGCACGCTCAGCGCAGCACTTGCTTTTTTTCGGGAAGCGCCCGTTTACGCAAAACATGAAAGCCACTGCGAATGTGGAAAAACTACAGGGTGCGCCAAAATTACGGAGACAGCACTTCCGCGCACTATTGGGACCACTATTCAAAGATGCTGTTTACTGCTGCGCTCATTTTGGTTTAGTTGTGTTGACCTGTTCATAATTATCTTGTTTGACCACCAATATGTATGATTGTTACGATGGCTGAATGATTCTGCCGCTATTTCTAGATCACTGAACTTCAACTTTGAGTGTTTGCGGCACGCAAGAATTATCAGCGTTTTGGTTTTTACCTGGGTACCAATCATGGATCCACTAAACGCTCCAAGGAGTAAGGAACCGAATGCACTCATTCTGGATGGGAAGGCTGTGTTTCCGAGACGGCCACGAGCAATGTCAGCATGGTGCGCAACAGAATTTGGTGGCACTTCGCGCACTCGTTCCGCCGAATGTCACGAGAGATGGACATTAAGGAGATTACTTGAGAATTCCCAAGCAAATTGATTTAAAAAACATTGTTTGATCTTTCATAAGGAAGGGATTTCCATAGGGCAAGGGTGGTGCTGAACTGGGTCAGAGCCAATTTTGTCGAATTCATCACTTTTAACGAGTTGGTCAGCATTTCAGATTCTATATAAATGGCTTACACTGTAGAATTGATTCTGCAAGCTGAAACTTGCACGGAACTTTACATTTTTGGGGATTATTTTGAGAATTGCTTCAGAATACGTAGAACGGATTCTACGCTGAAGCACTACCTTGCGTGCCACCGCCGATGGTTCCTCACTGCTTCTCAAGGCCCGTATAAGTGCCAACGAAGGAATTTCTGAGATTTGGCAGATGTTTACGATTCATTATTGAACAGTGAACGTTACTGCATTTTTGGCTTCCTGGAATTGTGGCGTGTTCATTCTAGGCGACTCGAAATCGCTGTCTCCGTAATTTTGGCGCACCCTGTAAAAATTATGTTTAGGTGACTGACTTCATAATGTTAACTGAGACTCGTGGAAATCCTGATGGCATGGTCGTCTGTCATCTACCATTTGGACCAACAGCCTATTTCACCATGTCTAATGTCGTGATGCGTCACGACATTCCAGATCGAGAACCCATGAGTGAACAGTATCCTCACCTTATTTTTCACAATTTAGGCAGCAGGCTAGGACAAAGGGTATGTCGTGCAGTTCGAGCTTTTCTTTCAATTTTGAGTGCTGTTTAAGTTTTTTACACTTTGTTTATTTGAACCGTTTGGAGTCTTTGTGGATACTCTCTCAAAGCAAAATGTCTCCATAATTTCGCTCATTCATGCAATGTGGAAAAGGCTAGTTGCATTAGCTAGTGCTGCAGTCACATGTCCCTTAATCTACATCTGCGATGATGGTGGTGGATCTTGGGTAAGAAAGGGAGCATATTATGACCTGGGTTGCGTCAGAGGATCAACCATACTCTGCGTTTCAGGCTCCGGACAGCGCGACCTCTCAGAGAAAGGAGTTCCGCAGCAGGGGAGGGCAGCTACAACATCACGCGTTCAATGGCAGGTCCTATGAAGCAACTCTGTCTCCCTCATAGGATAGGATCTGTGGCGGGGGGGGCGGTTCCCTGGGGAAGGATAGGTTACGGCCCCTGGTACATCCTTGATCTTGTCTTTCAGCGGTCCGCTTACCAACTGCTTCCCCATAATTTGCCAATTTTCTGGTTAAAGGATTGCTTGTCTGCAATTCATGATGATGATCGCAAACCATTCGTCCGAAGCGATGGTTCAATTCACACGGCGTCTCTTTTAGTACCCAAATCGCGTCCCGCTGCCAAGACCAACTGGCCGAAATGTTCGCTGTCCGCCATATTGTGATTGACAGTGTGGAAGCGGTTGTGCAGAGTTGGAGTACACTACAGAAGTTTTCTGGTCGAAGGAATCTCAAAATGAATCATTTCAGTTCACTTCCATTCTCAAATACCTATTCCCAGTGCCAAAGGAAAGCTCTAAAAGAGTAATCACTTTTGCTAACACCGATGATTTCATCTCATTTCGGCACCACACATATTCGGTACGTAGCTGCCTTGGTTTCATTGTGCTAAGAAATCGAATATTTGTTTCTTTAGATAGCCCAAGGTGGAGAAATCGAGCTGAAAGAAGCTGGACCTCGTTTCGAGTTACGACGTAAGTCATGTCCAAAGCTTTTGTTTGACAAAGTTGTCATGCAACTTCTCTTTATTCTTAACACGAACTAAGTATCTCACGTGAACGTTGAATGTTTCAGCGTATGCAATCAAATTGGGAACATTGGAGAATATAGCGGCGGCAGAAGATGAATGGGTGTTACGATCGTTCATGAACACCTCAAGAAAAAGGCAATTGTTAAGCAACAAAGAAGATGAGAGCGGAGATGAGGACTGATTTTGGGCCAAAGAAGTACATCCTATTCTTGAAATTTAAAGCATTGCCAAGTGTTTCTCATGAACCCACCAGCGGAACTGTGCGAGCTGGCAGTGCGCTGCTTGTTCCATGTTGTTATTCCTTGTTGCGCCTGTTTTTGTTTGTTGTTACGCTTGGAATGTTATCCATTTTTTCATAAAAGCAGAGAAACATTGGATTTTTATTGTCACCATAAAGATTTCCTCACGGAACTCATCGCTGCAGAGTAGCGGTTGAGAGGTTTACCTTGGTCGGAAAGCTTAGTACATAACCCTAATTTGTACCAAAAACCCCATGAATAACA
>MU895161.1:0-18526 GCA_036418205.1 Ostertagia ostertagi
ATGCATAGAAGTGAATGTTGCAGTATAGAGCAGAGGGTTACTGGTAAAAACACACTATGGGCGATTGGAAAGACACGTTGCTTCAAAAACAGTGATTGAAGCGGTCGATGGTTGAAGCTACTCCATCTGATGGTAAACCTTTGGAAGAGAGGAGCTGGTTCTTGATGGGGTGTATGAACACTACGGACTGCAAAGCATGCTCTGCCACGTGCTCCATACTGGCACAAGGTTGGTTAAGAGTTTTTGTGGAGAAGCGTCAAATTCCTTATAAGACCGCGATTGACATTGCTAGACCAATTATTGGCGCATGAGGGTGCGCTACAATAGCTCTCCTGGAATGCATGCTGCATGTGCTCCATAGGATTTGACTGGGGAAGCGGAGAGGCTCATCCAATCGCCCAAGGCCCTAGCATCCCAAGACCCCTTCACCTAGGCTGCTCGATGTGCTAATGGAGTTAAGATCAAACGCACCCCTGAAAAGATGCACACTAAGGAGCAGTACAACGTCACAATAACGTTGATCAGAAAGTGTAACGCGATCACGAGTTGGGGAGGTCAGTACGCCCCGGCAACTTTATGCCTCCCCACACCATATCGCCTGGACTATCAAAACAATCATGTTGAACGATGGTCCTGGGTGCATTACATGTTCCTATTTTCGCCATATGCGGGTGAAGTCCAGAATCACCACTCGACACTTCAATTTGCTCTCAACTGAGAAGAGCACACGATCCTCCATATTGGTAGTACATTCCCGACACCTCAGTTAATGCTCCCGCCGATGTTTCAGAAGATCGGGTACTGTTCGTCAGAAACTATCCCTATGCAATCAGCATGCCACTGTTCAGGCTGGGATTACGTGCCTTACAATCCTGATAAATGTTTTTGCAACTGCAGCTGACGTGGGTCATTCTTACCTGTTGCAAAACTTAGCAATCACCTGCTATTGCGGTTGATCGTGATCCACCACCTCCTCTTCTACGGGCAGCAGTGGCTGCAGTCCATATTGCTCACAAAACAATGGTGTGAGCAACACCAAACTCCTGGACCACACTCGTTACAAATCTTCCTTCTTCCAGTTTCCCGGTGATTCTTCCTCGCGTAAAGTCACCCTAGTGTTGTCTCTGAGACTTGCTGTAATCAAGAACACCACTACATTCCACAGTAACTTCTCCCTGCTCAGTGCACTCCCTCTTGTCCTGTTCTACCAAGCCCTCATTCTGCGTGGCAACTCTCGTTTGATTCAGGTTGAAGAGGACCTTCCGTTATATAATTCTGCATTACTGGATGATATTTAGCATTACGCCCTCGCAGTTTCATCAAATTCCACTGAATTGTTAATAAATCATGTCATTTTATCAATCCCGTCCGTAAGTTTCGCACACCAGTGTACGTCAATCGGTTGGAAAATCAAAATTAATCAACAACATCACAGGTAGTCTTTGTAAGCCAGGAAGCAATACATTCTACCGTTCCATGCTCATGCCTGATTATGACGTTGTAGATTTTCATCCCAAAGTTATACTGGTAATACAAGACTCACTGTCACTGTCGTTTCGACTATGCGAGTCGTCACAATTTCTGTTGTTTTCACCGATGTTCTAGTCTTTTTCGAATCTTGTGGTTCTTCTTCCTTCGCAGTTACACACTGGAATGCAAAAATTGGCAGTCACGACAATTCTTTTGTGAAAATGGCCCACACACTGGAATGCAAAAATTGGCAGTCACGACAATTCTTTTGTGAAAATGGCCCTTTGTACAGGAGTTCAACTGGGTTGCAATATCTACCTCCGTTGTTTGGGGCGTGGATTCACCAACAGCTGTACGCACCTCAGTTTGAAAAAAGCAGTGGCCCTTTTAGGTTCTCCACGCTAACCGTTTTTTGGAAGAACTACCACAAAAACTTTAACATTTACATTTTCGCAAATGCGAACTGGTATGTAAAAGAATGGAGGAAACTTATTGAAGCCAGTAATGAGAAGCGGAATTGTCGTAAGCAATACCGTTGGCGGCGTGGGTTGCAGAGCAGTTTTACATGCTTCATCCTGTAATTAACAAATAACTTTTTCTTATACAATGCCAATAAATTGTTAATAAGTACCGGTTGAGGGGTGGGCTGCTCAGCAGTCTTCGAACCTTCGCTCTGAAATAAGGTCACTTCGTACGTTTAATAGGAAGGATTTGAGGCTAAACCATTTTTTTCTACCCTGTGTGTGGAGTCATAATAAATTTGGAAATTCTTATTAGTGTAATGCCCTTTTTGCGCAATATAATCATGAGTACACTAAGCTCGTCCAAACTACAATTGCGAAAATCACATACTATTGCCGTGAGTGGATTTGCAGTAGCGCATTCTTCATCCTGAAAACATCCATACTGCTATGCCAGACAATGCTAGGTGGCCTCAATGAGCCATACCGCGAGCTTAAGAAAATTTTTGTCATAAACACTCACTGTCACTATCCTCTCAACTGTTCGTTTCGTTACAACTTCTGTGGTCTTCTCAGACGTCGCTCTCGCCGTTTCCACATCAGATGGTTCTTCTTCCTTTGGCACACACTGGAACGGAAAAATTGGCAGTCTGTGAAATCTTCTCTGTATGCCCTACATCTTATACAGGACTGTGAAACAGAATGAACAAAGGTCGAGGAAACGCTGTACGAAAGGTCATTTTTCCTCCGATGGTGAAGAGGTCACAAGCGCAAGGATCAGCAAAGGGAACAGCGCTGTTCCCGCCATTCAACTGATGACATCTCAAGGTTTGCAAGTGTTTGACTCAGTGACTCAGAGTAAAGCAAGTGATATCTTAGAACGGCCTGAAATGGAATCTCAAATGGGAATTGTTTCAACATGGCTTGCTGTGAAAAATAAGATGGTATCGGGGTTTAGCAAAGAGAAGCAGGAGGGTATGGGCAGTGAAATTCGTTCTGAATTTAGTTTTGCCAATCTTTTGAATCATACCCACTCTTTTTAATTTGTCGCCAACCATTTGTGTTCCCGTCTCATCTTACATAACCTTATGTGAGTTCGAATGCTGACAACGCGAATGCCGTGACGAATTTGGTACATCGGCAACGACCGACGATCATTAAGCCCTCATCAATTCGTATGACAACTTCATCTGTCTGTGTCCTCTCGCCTTTGTTCTCCCAGGTTGCACTCTTCGGCTTTAGGGAGCGAAGTGATTAATTTACAACGGAGACACTTTACACATACACATAACACGTAGCCGGTTATATATAGTAAGATACTCCTGAAAGGAAGGAGAAGCCAGTCTGAACAAAACTAAGAGGTTGAGTTGCGAAGAATTTGCGTAGTAGCGGCACTGCCTCCCTCTCGTACACTTGAACCTGACGATTCTTCTTATTAATGCGGAGGGCGGAGGAAGGAAGAGACTTGTATCGGAACTCTTCACTGAGAGAGAAAAGGGTCGTAAAGGAGCATTTCCTTGGCTCGATTTTTTTGCTGTGGAGATGATCCGGTTCAAAAAGCATAAAGTTCAAGCAGCAAAACAAAAAATCAATCTCTGTTTCTGTCTGTAAGAGTGCGACTGTGGAAGGTTAAACGTTCACACTTCCGCTCAGAAAGCGAACAATTAGTCTAAAAGAAATTAATATTCTATAATCCGCAGTTATTGGGTTGTCTCATAATTCCTGTCTCAATTTCGACACTTTTGTTTATTCAAGTTTTATCTCTTCTAGGAAACAACTGATCAATAGCATAACCACCATCATGGTCACTGATATGCGTGCATTTGCTAGTGAATGTTTGGAAGCTTCCAGCCCAGAATGAAGGAAGCTGGGGGTTGAAGAATTTGGAGAGAAGTCGTTTTTTGGGGTGATCGCAATCTTTAACTTTCTTCTCTGGCAGATGCTGATTCAGGGCGCATATGAGCCTGCAGCCACTGCTGCCGGCAGTAAGATTGGGTGATGAATCACGATCAACCGCAACACCAGATTGATCGCAAACGTTTTGCAGCAGGCAAGAATTGATCTACGTCAGTCGTAGTTTGCAGCTGCGAAAACATTTATCAAGATTGAAAGGGAAATAATGCCAGCCGGAACAGTGGCACAGTGACCGCATAGTGATGGCTGCCGACTAACAGTACCTAGTGCTCCTTTGAAACCCGCGCATCGGTGGGAACAATTGCTAGATGCAGAGACATCGAGAATGGACCCATAATTAGGAAATTCCCGTTCTCTCGTAATAACTTCGTCGCGTTGGTCGAGGGATGGACGCTTTCTTCAGCAAGGGCCTCTCAACAACCATGGGGCCAGTAACTTGGTGTATGGCGAGCAGAGCCAAAACTATGCAGTCCGTATGCAGTAGCGTCTGTTCATATACCTCATCAAGAACCTCTAGAGTTGTGGTACGTGGCTTCACCCATTCATTCACTGGCCTTGAAGAAAGGTTTTTTTTCTAAACGTCCCATTGGCGTTTCTAATACTTTGCACATACTCTAACATTGCCTTCTAATTATGTTCCAAATGTCCTAGGTTAGTTAGCAGTGAGATATAATATTATGTGAAAGTTACTCCTGTCCTTGAGTTTTGCGCACCAGGATACTCCCGGTTGTGCCAAACGTACAGTAAATTAATATGTAAACTGAATTTTCCAAAAAAAAATAGGAAAACAGAAACATCATAAAACATACTATGCCTGGAGCGGGTTGCACACCAGTTCTATGTCCTTCATCCTGCAAATAAAGGTTTCTTTTCAAATCGCTGCTACAAGGCTGTGCTATTATCGGATGCCATTTATACTGCTCAGCCTCATTTTTCTGCGACATTCCAGTTAGTTGAATGGCGGCAACGCGAAAAAAAATATTCACACCTTTTTGCTCGGCTCACTTCGGTGCATTACAGAGGCCTTTGTCGAAGTGAGCACAGCCGAGTTTTTGTATTGGGCAGCATACATGCTTTCATCGGTTTTGATGATGGTATTAAGAAAAGGTTTCTCTAATGTTACTGATAAGTAGTCTTTTCTCGTAGCTCGTAAAACTCGTAAACATTCATCATTTATGGAAACTGACATGGTCTGTGGACCGCATAAGCTTTGGATAGCTAACACAACAACTTGGACTGCTTACTGCCAGCCATAGCGAAACAACTACCTTGCTTTGGTGTTGGGAAGGTTCAGCGGTTGAATGAGTCCTGGTGGCGATGACATTGAAAAAGACGCACCCAATAGGTATCGTGTTTCTTCAAGCACCAACCATCTTATGAACATAGGGATGTAAGCAGTCAAGTAGATTTCCATATTGACAACGACATCGCAAATGAAATAGATTGTTGCCTCAGAGTGCATCTAGATAACAACCTGTTTACTCCTTCCAGCTCATTCGTATCGCCCTTATCAGCAGTCATCACTTCTTTCTTCTCTTATCCTTCTTCTCCCTAGCGTTAGTCCCGCGCAGTCGCAGGGTCCGCTGTCTTTATCAGTCGTCGCCACTTCGCTCTGTCTAGGGCATCTTCTGCTGTGGCCATGATTTCACTTAGGGTCCTTCTTGATTACGTCCTTCCACCTCTTCTTTGGGGCTCCTCGCGGTCGCTTGCCTTGCGCTTCGAAGTCCATTCCTTATCGGGTGGTCCTGTGGCCTCCTTAGCACATGCCCATACCATCGCAGACGCTGTTCCCTCACCTTCAGCTGGACAGGGGCAGTCTGCATGACCGCTCTGACATCCTCGTTTCTGACCCTGTCGCGTCCAGCCGCAGGCCCATCTCAGCGGAGTGAAGCTGCCTTTCGTGATTCTTGTTCAGGGGCCAGCACTCGCTGCCGTATAGCATCGCAGGCCTTACCACTGTCCGGTACACCTTCCCTTTGAGCGTTCTGGAGCACCTTCGATCGCAGAGGATTCCAGTGGACTCCCTCCATTTCATCCATGCCGCGTTGATCCGTGCCTTTACTGCCTGATCCACACTGCCGTCGGCTGCCAGATCGCTCCCAAGGTATCGGAAGTCCTCCACTCTTTCGATGGTTTCACCATGGCCGTCCACGATCGGCTCTGCACCCTCTTCAGAGCTCAGGAACTTGGTCTTCTTGACATTCAGCCGGAGCCCACCTTCTGCCAGGACTTCTGCCATTCTGCACCTTGGCCTGTAGTTCTCTGCTATTAGCTATCAGGGCGATGTCGTCAGCGTAGAGGACATCGCTGTTATCACTCTCTGCCCCTCACATACAGTAGCGGTCAAAAGTGTTCGCCGAAATGGCTCTTCCCGCAGTACCATTTTTTTCTTTCAAAAGTAGCTTGAACGATTGATCGCCATTTCTTCTTCTTAATATCTTAGGCCTTCAAGCCTGATTATGGAGAAATATTGAAAATACGCTAGCTATCACTATTTCACACAAATTCTACGAGGGACGAGGGAAAGTTAGCAAGAAATTTTTTTTGGCGAACACTTTTTGACCGCTACGGTACATAGTTCCTTTCCAATCATACATGCTATCAAAGAGACGCGACAACCAATGCTGCGTGAGGGCGTGTGCGGATGAATTTTTCGTGGGACCCTGCTAGCGCCGTTACCGGATCTTATACAGGTCTCACTCGGTAGACCTTATTGCGCTATAACTTGTCACTTTCTCGAGGACCTGGATATCTTCTTTGAAGAGCCATTCCTGAAAGCCCAACACGCCGGTAGTCGTCTCTAGAGCTCCATTATTTTGAACCAGTGCGGGGAGCTTATTTTCATACCGGTGGTTTACTTTATTACAATATGCATTGCTAATTCCTAACAAGATTTTACTCGAAATCTTTTAAATGAGTCCGAACATGCAATTAAAATTCAAGGTCGTAAAGCGCAAGACCTCCTTTACGGCCTAGTAACACAACAACACTCATGAACGCGTTTGTTACAAAAACCTGCACAGGAAACAAAGGGTAACACTCGAAAGCCCAATGAAATTACATCTCAACGTGATTTTTATGCTGCCATATTGGCCGATGTTAAATAGCGCACTGAAGTGTGAATGCTTACCAATATCGGCGTTGGCTCAGAAGCAGTCCGACACCCATCTTCCTATAAAATGATAGGACATGATTCTAATAGCTGCCGGACTAATGAGGAAAACCTTACTAATTTCGGCGATGGCTGAGAAGCAGTCCTGCAGCCTTCATCCTGCAAGTAGCATTTTGTAAGGAAACCATTTGAATAACAACTACGGTCAATGCGGCTCTTCAGAGTTATATTTATTAACTGTGCAGGTACTGATCGAGCGCCGTCCGAGCTTATCCCATGCTGCTATTTTTGCATCTACCCTTGTTCAATTCCCGTTTGTACAGTCTGAAAGGTGTTCCTCTGCATTTTTGCATACATTTTTCTTACTCAATCACTTTACTTTATCAGGTTTATTAGCAGATTGTTTAACACCTAGCAAAACTCAATTGTGTGGAGATCGCTTTCAGACATGAGTAATGCGGAAAACAACACCGATATTTTCATTTAGTATCGATAGGTCGCATGTGACCTATTGAAATTCCCACTTTTACTAAGCTCCACAAGATTGTGCTTCGCTTCTCCATTAGAGCCTCTGCAAAAAACCTATACTTTCATGAACTCCCATCGTAGCATGCAACCCGATGAAATTTCCACTCATAGTACAGTATTCAACCAATGATGTGGTTCCATATCTCATCCGAGATTTCTGCGCAGAAATCGACAGTTTCATTAGCTACCAATCGATAATATGACGAATGAACTACCACTTTTACTGAATCAGCCAACCAATACTTGAATTCCGAATTCATGTGAGCAAAAATAAGATACATGATAAACAGAGATTGTCCAGCAATTGTGCTGACAATAATCATGCGGGTAAACCTTTACTTGCTCGCAGATACCTGATAACATTCAAAATAGTTTTGAGTTTTCACCAGAGGTTTTACTCAGCCAAGTCTATTTGGTCGGCTCCGCCCAATACACGACTTTTGCTAAGCCCTGCCTTCTGTTGCGCGAGCAACAACGCAGATGTCTCATCTAAAATGGAAGTGGCTCCTCAAAGGCAATGTCCGGGATTGTAGCAAACTCATCTGTTCCCCGATCGTGGTAGACATGCGTACAGCGCTGATGTCGTGCCCCTTTCCATTTTGAGAGTGCGCGACGAAGGCGCCAGAAGTACGCTCGACTCTACACCTTCCGCTGTCGTGGCCACGCTGGCCACGCCTGCTGCCGCGAGAAAGGGCAACGGCCGCGTTGCAGCACGTTAGCACTGCGGTCAATGTCACTGGCACTGGAGCAGCTGAAGGAAGACGTTCGTGAAACTCATCCGGAGGCGCCCCTTCTCTGTTCCAAGGTGAAATGCGGATGAGAGAGAGGGACCCCAATCTGAGCCCCACTGATCGTAATCGAAGGGGGCGGTCTCTGCTCCTTTTTCTTTTCAAGCGCCATTCTGACCTTCCTCTCGAGCCAGATCGAACGCTCGGTGACGCAACGCAGCTCTTTTATGTCTACAGGCTGTGTATTTTTATCAAGAATGCGAGTAAGCTACTGCCCTCCTGTTGTCGGGTTCTCCGTCCCATCACCGAGCTTTTCTGGCAAGCCTTCCCGCTTATTGGCCGTTTCATGCCCCATGTGCAGAACACGAGATTGTCTTCCAGATTCGAAGTGAAAGAATTCTATCTGCTAGAAAGGGGGAAATAATGATCAGAACGTCCACTCTGATTTAAGGTCGAGCTCAACACTAAACTATCGGTCATTTATTTCCGGACAATACGAAAGAAAAGGAAGATGTAGTGAAAAAATAGGTCAAACAAAGAAGTGGTTCGTTTCGCCTCCACCTCAGACGAACCACTGTCTGCCGTCACTCCCTAGAGGCTTCTTAGTGAGGTAGGGGTACGACAAAAACGCTGGTATCAAGGATGACAAAGAAAAGGAAAAATACTATAGACATACATTGATAACCAAGGTAAATACTGCATGTAAAAATGAAACAACTGTAATAAAAATTCTTGAGCCCCACTTAATGCACACGTATTCGTCAAGGGCTATGAGTACCCCAACTGAGCATCTGATTTCTTGGTCCGCTTGCAAACACGGACCGCCACCCAGATGCGCCAGCGCACCAGGCCACGCCGGGCAAGCAGCCAGAAGCGCGGACCTTTCTCCCACTAGCATGATAATACCAACTCCTTATACCGAGTGCGTTTCAAAAGTATGTGCACACCCCTCAAAATTCACGTTTGAAAGGGAACCATGAGGTTTCGTGCTATGAAATCCTTCTCAATCGATTTTTCGTAGTAGTATAACCTATCAATGGAAGCAAAGCAGATAATATCGCCTCACTTTCGGAAAAATTTTTTGGATGAAATTTTTTTCTTTGTTTCAAAAGTATGTGCACACTTGAAGAAGATCAGATTTTGGCGCCGAATTTTCCACCGATTTCAATCCGACTTTGCTGTTTTCATTTCGTCATCATGTCAATTCGCGCCAACTACTTTCGAAGACGAGCAAGCTTAGATATTCGCTCTACTTGCGAAGAGAGCTTGCGCGCGAAGTGTGCTGGTGCTCCTCGCGAGACTTCGCTAACTCGAGAAGAATTTCGGAAAGAGGCCCGTTGATGGGTCTGCGGCGGTTTCGCAATCAGCGGAAATTCAGAAGTTGCCGTTCCATTATTGCGTATGAACTGTAAAGAATACCAAGCAGTGCTCCAATGTCACCTGTTGCCCTTCCTTAGCGAAGCGGAGCGAAAATTGCATTTTTAGCAACAGGACCACGTATTCTTTCGATGCTTCGCAATCCTTCTATTATATAAAGCGCTAACTTTGTGTGTCGGTTTGTGTATCTGTATGTGTGTGTGTGTGTGTGTGTGCGTGTGTATGTATGTGTGTCCGTCCGCAAAATGAAGTGAGTGAGAAGGAAGCTCATGGGATAAACAAACCGCTAACAAATCGGGTAGCTTACAGGATTTGAGATATCAATGTTTTGTAGCAGGATAGTTGTGATAACACTCTTAGGGCTATATAAACACCTGCTTAGCACACTTCCGTTCATTCCACATGGTGCTGCAGTGGCAGCTGGAGGGCAGTGGAGAGAGGAAGGGAGGATGAGGAAGGGAAGCGAAAAATCTACCGTCATATCATGATTGTGTCCCTTCTACTGTATGAAACACCATTGTGTTGCATACGCGTCACTTCCAGGAGGTGTTGGTGTCACAGGAGGAAGGGACCATAGCGGAGGATAGAAAGCTTGCGCAGGAAAGGAAGGTCCCGGCGGTTGACGGGGGACTAATCTGGTTTAAAAAATGGCCTTAAACCAAATGTTGCTGAAGCGATAGATTGGCTTGTGTGTCCTCCTTACTGCAACCCTATAGGGAACCCTTGATCAAGGCGTTAACTTTAGCAACCGGCAGTATAATACCGCGGATGAACTGAAGGCGGCGGTAGAGGCTATTTGGGCCGACAGCGACGAAACAGCTATGCCAAACGTGGTTCAGATTATGCCGGACAGGATGTTCGAGCTAATTAGAAACTCTGGAGGCCCCACTGATTTCTAATCTCAGCTATGTTTTTGTCTTTTGTTAAGTGTGCACATACTTTTGAAACAAAGAAAAAAATTTCATCCAAATTTTTTTTTCGAAAGTGAAGCGATATATCTGCTTTGCTTCCATTGATAGGTTATCGACTACGAGAAATCGATTGAGAAGGATTTCATAGCACGAAACCTCATGGTTCCCTTTCAAACGTGAATTTTGAGGGTGTGCACATACTTTTGAAACGCACTGTATATGGAAGAGCAGGCATTAAAAAGAGAAAGAGTTAGCATTTCCCTACCGCCCTTGGCGTCGGTTCTGAAGCAGTCCTGCATCCATCATCCTGCAAAATAGCATTCGTTTTTTTTGAAGCTGCACTGAAGCTGTTCCACTGAACAAGATATTGTGTGTTTACGTTTCGTTAAAGGAAGCGATCACGCTGGCTTCCACGCTGGATTTGCTACCCTCGCGTTATCAATCGATAAGGTGTGAGGCAGTAATTGTTGGACGAGTGTAAGCCCATGGAAGATATGATACGATGAGATAAGAAGGTGCGGCTGCTTGATAAGAGGTGCACTCCAGAATGAAAACGGGACGATAACGATAATGGTATCATATCGCACACGGCGCTGTGGCCACACCCCAGGGTCAACCCTGCGTTGCGCAAAGAACAACGAGGGGTCGTATTCAGCCGACCGAAAAGGGAGGGGGTCGTATCCACAAACGGGCTGCAAGACGGCTTGAAAAGTGCAGTGTCCGGGAGTGCACTTTCAGCCTCTAATGTTCTCCAGGAGCTCTGCACGCTGTCGGAGAGTCACACAGACATGAGCTCCATGGGAGCATTAAAGCATGCAGAGCACTATAAGTCTCACCATCAGCTTATTATCCTTAAGCGACGCTATCCGGACTGCGCTTTTGCTCCGCGGCATAGATCAAGAGTACAATAGACAATAGCCAAAAACTTTGTTACAGTGTAGTGCAAAAACATGGTCTGTCTTCGATGATGAAACATTCCTGAAATCCCGAGGAGAACAAAGTGTAGAGCAGTTCATGGGAAAGTGAAACAAGAGTGCCATATAGCAGCAATACAACTCAATCAGGATACTAACACCTTCTTCAGGAAAACAGAAGACTTTCAAATGCGAGTGCGAATTCTGCCCACAGATAGGTGCACGGCGTATACCCGAGCAGCGTTTTCCATAAAAACGCCTCCTCTGTCAGCGGCCGTAAGCAGACAAACTTTCTGAAGAGAGTTTTGATGCTTTCAAATAAAATCTAAGCGAAACAAAGTGTAGCGAATTTGCTGAATTGAGTTCTAGAGACGCCGTAGGAAAATTGAGGCAGAAGAAGGAATTTCAGGGAAATTTCACAGTTGTTATGAAGTACTCTTCGAGTGGATTCCAACAATCTTTACCGCTTCTCATCACATTAATTTCAAAGGAAGTTATGGGCCTTTGAAGACTGCATAGTCGCGGTCCAGGAAAATGGCTTGAAAAAAATCAAGGTGGAATTGAACGGAACAACGGGACTATTTTTTGAGCGAGTGATTATTTCAAGAAGTTTTAGCACTTATTCGAAAGCTCTAATCCTCTAGTTTCTAATTAGCCTTAGACATCTGCAAAATGTTGAGTATGAAGAAAGTTATTAACGTTTGAATGTCGAAAACTCGCGCCTTCTCAAAAATCGGACCCCAAACCACCCAAGAACGGAACAACGGGACTATTTTTTGAAAAAATGATCGCTGGAAAATTTTCAGGTGCTTGTTCGAAAGCTCTAATCTTCTAGTTTCTAATTAGCCTTAGACATTTGCAAAAAGTTGATTATGAAGAAAGTTATGAATGTTTGAATGTCAAAAACTCGCGTGTGCACAGAAAACGGAACAACGGGACGATTTTTTGAAATATTGAACATCCACAACATTTCAAATACTCCTCAGGAAGAAAACTATTTATATTTTTAAAATTTTGGTGTCCGATTTCATGAAACAGCTTCTGAAAGAAAATATAACCTTCTGAATGGAGGGGTTTGGATTGCAATGTAATTGCTACAAGGTTTAGTTTTTCAGATTATAAGGTAAGGAAAGTTGAGAGATCGAAAAAATCCTGGTGGGTTTCTGAAAGTAGAAATCTTTACGATTAAAATGATGTATTGGTTTACGCAAAAATTTGAAAATTCCTTCTATTTAATGAATAAAACTTCATTTGCCTCGATTTCCCTCCTCTGAGCGAGACAGAGCGCGCGGATTGACCACGGTCCACCACTTCTCCATGTTGGTGACTGCCATCATTGATGAGCATTGATGAGCATTAAATTATGTGAAAGACATGATTAATATGGGGGGTCGTACCGATACCCCCCGAAAAGGAAGGGGGTCGTAAAAATTTGGGAATTTGCGCAACGCAGGGTTGACCCTGCTTCAACGCCTTCCCACATCGATAAGTCTTGGTTTTTGCTGAACGCGGAAGTGGATTTCGGCGCCTTATCACTCCGTTGATAAGGCGCCACTGAAACTGAAACTTCACGAATTGGGCAGGACCCCTATCCACTCCAGTACACAGCTTTCCTTATCATCTCCTATGAGAATTATCGTGATCACTCTTCCTTCAATCATTCATAAAGGTAGTCTATGCAGGCCCGAAGGACATGGTCAAAAATACAGGTAGACCCTTCCTGGACATATCTTGCCTAAACCATGTGGAGTCCATTGTATGCTGGTCAAGGGGAGTTCACACATTGGCGACAGCGTGATGCGTAACTCACCCCACTTTGCACACTACGTCGAAAGTCTTGTGCAGAGTCAACCCTGCGTTGCGCAGTTTTCTCAACGGCCACGTTGCGCAGTTTCGCCCGATTAGACACGTTCTCTCGCGCGAACATTCACACTCGCATGCTCGAGCCGTCTGTGTCTCCGCCCATACAGCGTGCGTTGAGGATCTCTCGACGTGCCGTTGCGAACTGCGCAACGCAGGGTTGACTCTGGTGTGCTCCGTTTCTGGCATCCCAACGAGTCATCACTTTTTTCCCCACTTGCGGCGACTAAGTCCCGAATTGTTTATGCATTCCACGGATCCATTCCACACCATCACACGCCTCTAAACGACATGTTCACAGCAAGGTAAAATACGCTTCAGCTTAGCAGGCAGAGGTTTTTTAAGGGCACTGAAATTGGCAGCAGCTCGTTCATTCGTTAATTTCATTTTATTCCCATGACCATGTAAATAAAAGTAGCAGAAGAAGCAAAAACGAACCAGTGCGGAGAAAAATGTATGTTATTTCCTGCCATGGCCATGTCAAAAATACTTTTCATGTCCATCACGGCAGAACAGCGATATAAATTTTGCTTCTCACCCTAAACAACGTTTTTTTGTGATCGGAAGTTTCATCCTATATAATCGCCCTTTGTATTAACTACTACCTAGGCATTAAAAATATTGCTCTAATGGTTTTGCCATTTACGTTTTGCATCCTTACATAATTTACAAATGCGTCGCCGGGGCGGCCGCGCTCGCAAAATCGTGCCCGACCCAAGTGGCCAAAAAAGACGAAACTCGCGCTGTCGTCAATGTGTCAAAGGTAGTGGGCACAATGGCATTGAGGGCTGAGCGGTCTTGATGACGTCATTTGAATTTTGTGGACTGGGTCACAGCTGGGGTGGTTAGGCCCATTTGCTGATCTTTTCACCTAAGTTAGATTATATTATTGATTTTTAACACAATTGCGTACGGGCGTGCGCCAACCACCATGTGGCGGCATGATTACGCACGAAAGAGCATAATTTTAGTTGATTTGTTTTGAAACTTTTCAATGTTTCCAAACTGTTCCACTCATTTTCAGAGCCGGGAAACCATACGTGTAGTCACTGATATAATTGTTGATAGATTAATGATGATACATTTTTGAAAAATATAAAAAAGATACGAAGGTGCTCATACAACGGCGGTCCGCAATGTGTTAATGGAAGTGCTCGGATACCCACCCATCCATATTCAAACTCCCTTCAAATACCTCGTCCCACAGCTCTCCCCCGTAAAATTATTTTTAATTAAAATGAGATAGTAATATAAGCAAGGCGTCAATTGTTCTACATCCCTTGTTCTCAGTTCTCGAAAGAAGCAAAAAACAAGAACGTAACAATCGTACCGGTACTGGTGATGGCTGTCCAGCTGTCAACACATCCTTTATCCTAAAAACAGCACTCGACACTTCAACTGCCTCCGGATATTTCTGTCTACATAGATTTTGAACTCCCCAAGCCCAATTTGCACAATCCAAATTTTGGAAAGCAAAACATGGCTCAGTAATACCGAGAAAGAAGGAGTGAGGTACATGGTAAATCTCTTCCCCAGAATGGAGTTCCCTAAAACACCTACAGTTTCTATTCTCCCGACTTCATGTGGTGTAACAATTTCTGTGGTTGTCTCAGTTGTCGTTCTCGCCGCCGTTCGTCACTGGGTTGCTCGCATTCTGCACGTGGTCACACTGGGTGGAATCTCCTCTTTTTTCGGACACTGGAAAGGAAAGTCTTCTTGACTTCTTGACAATGGTTACTAATGTGATGCTTCGCACTGCATCACATGATAGGCCCAGACACTGTCGCAAGCCGTCAAGCATTATCTTCATCAAATTTATACTGCTACTAGAAGATTGCACGCAAGGTAGTGTTCCAGATGATCAAGTCATTACGAAGTCAGGAAATAAGAACAATTCATGATGAAAATCTTCAGCGCTTGGAAAAGAATCACGCTATAGAAGTGAACGCATTTCTGACTTTTGTTCCCTTGGTTGGCAGGAATGCACCGGCTCAAGCAACAGACTCTTCTCAGCGTTTGGCAATATTTCTGTAGCTTCTGGCAGATTTGTTCTGGTTTGTCGATCGCAGACGCCCCCTTAGTGGTCAGTATTATCGGTAGACTAAATGGCTGGCACAACGAAGGAAAGGATAGCTCGGAAGGCATATCTACAGCTAGGCCTTCTCTAAAATTCGTTTCAACTTCCAATGTATCGACAAAATGCAAGCACTGTTGGCAATTGTAGTAGTTATTAGTTGAATCAAATGTACAGTAACGGAAGAATAGAAATCTAGTGTGAAAACACCTTCAGAGTTTGAAATATACATGGTCGCAGCAGCGGAACCCTGAAACTCAACTTCTGATAATTTTCTTCTTGTGGTTATACTCAGGCGCATGAGTAGGCTTTAATAGTACATCTTCTCAGGTGGTGGGTATTTTCTGCAAACAAAAATCCCCCTTTGCGGGCCAAAAGCGAGTTCTGGTATCATGCTCTAACCTAAAAGCAGCACAGATCAAAGGAAAATCGTCTTAAGAAACATTGTATCAAATGTTGCCGCACACATCGGCATTTGTCGTAGACAATAATTTTCTGCAAAACATACGCCAAGAAAGAAAGGTAAGAATCAGTATAGATTACCCGCTTCGAAAGAGGTAATATACTAATGAAAGCGAACTTACATCCAATATGAGCTTTCGCGGTTCGCAAGACTCCGAGCGCAGACTTTCAGGGGGCGGGTATTTCTGTACTTCTGGCAGAAATGCGGTTCCTAAATCTCGTTCACCTAAAGCAGCACACAATAGCCTGAGCGTACAGCCCTCCACATTCGTAAACTCGCTATACTTCCCGGTAAACGTTAATTAATGGTGGGCTCTTTCCTGATCTGCATAAGTGTTGCATTTCAACATCATCTCTTCATTATTATGGAGAACAATGTGCGAGCGAATCGATAAGCCCAAGAAGGGAATTTTCCCGAAGGAGGGATGATTCGTTAAACGATGTTTCAATTTTTTCAAAATAAGCGAAAATACTGAAAATGGTACCGGTTTTGGAGAGGGTTGTCGAGCAGCGTAATAACTTCGTCATCCTGAAAGGCAATTGCTAGCCGTATCGAATACACATAAATAAAGATCTCGTGAACACTTCCTCGATTCCCGCCATAAACCCCCTCATTGAGCCAAACTTTGCACTACGAGGGAGGTCTTTCAGGTGTACCCGCGCTTTCTCAAAACGGTTTTTTGCATGATGTAGAGGGATGTGCGTGGATTACAGAACTGTAGTCCATTTCCGCTAAATGGCTCTCTGAATGCCAAAAAAGGAGTGAAAATAATTTCGTCGGATAGTGCAATTTTTGCGCACTCACCGTGGTTTGTTTCATTTATGGCGTGGACTGCTTGCATAACGAAGGGTTCTCGCAAGCTCTGTATCGAAAACAACGCGAAGTTTGGCCAAAATTGGAAAGTTGTCGTAGTGATGACATGCTATGTAGTGAAGAGCGTGTGGAAGTTTCATGAGTGCATTTGGCTACTCATCATTCGGATGCGTCGGTGGTGTAGTGGATAGCGATATGGACTTCAATTGGCACGGTTGGACGGGGTTGCTGGTTCGGATCCTCGAGATGCGCAATTTTTGCGTTTCTTGTTGGCACTTCCAGATCTCGATCTCGAGGCTCCAAGTTGCATAAACGCCATAATAGATGTATTATTCATGATCAGAACCGTTAATAACCCCGATGAGGTAAGTTTTCACCGAAAGCAGGCAAACAAAGTTGTAACGTCGAAATGGCGCCAGATAGCGGCGGCTCCAAAAAAAACAATGCCATATTCTTAACCAGCGCACTGATTTACCTCTATAGCCGAAGTTTCGAGGAAAATCGCATCTTTGACCTAACTTCGAAAATTTCCACCAGACATAAGCAACTCTTCAAGTATTTCCAGTCGCTTGGGGGCGAAGCTCCGTGTGGAGAACTAGCAGAAAACTACTGCATTGCGAAGTGTCCCCTCTCCCCGACCGCTTCATCAGCTTGGGTGTCTACTATTCTGTTCGGTGGGAACATTCTCATTTCCTTGATGAGGATCTAGGAGGTCATTTCCAAGAAGTTCGCCGTCGAGCCTGGCCGTGCCACAGAGTTTACTCATCACTCATGGAGCAATTTTTCGAAGTTGGGTCAAAGTCTTGATTTTCTTGGAAACTTCGAATACAAGGGTAATCAGGTGTCCTGATTACGAATATGACAATCATTTTCAGCTCCGACATCATTTTGGGCCCCTATGACGCTGTTCGACGGCACGTTGGTGCCGTTCTTGCGTCACAACTTTCTCCCACCAATTTTCGGTATACGCTTACTTTTAAGGGTTTTTTTGCAAGCCTAATTATAAATATGACATCAATTCCTGGTGTTGACGTATTTGGTGCCAATTTTGTTGCGTCAAATCACAATGCAAAAAATTTGTCGCCGCGGAGAATCGAACCAAGGACCATTTGCTCACTCCTTTTTTGGCATTCAGAGAGCCATTTAGCGGAAATGGACTACAGTTCTGTAATCCACGCACATCCCTCTACATCATGCAAAAAACCGTTTTAGAAAGCGCGGGTACACCTGAAAGACCTCCCCTTGTGAGATCAGAAGACCAACCCATCACAAAGTTCGTGCCGCCAGTCGACACGTAGGGAAAGAAGCCTCTCCATAGTGCTCTATAAACACTCACTGTCTCTATTTGCTCAACTTCTCGTTTAGTAATAATTTCTGTGGTCGTCTCTGTTGTTGTTCTCGCCGCCGTTGTCACACTGGGCGGGACTCCTTCTTTCGGACACTAAAAAATAATCAACAGAGACTGACGGGCCTGGTAGTCAGTCGCGACAGTATAAACGGTCCAAAGCTTATCCGGAGCAGTCGTAAACTCATCATTCCGCAACCTTTCAATTTCATTGTGCTACCAGCAAAATTGTTTAGCACCTCTAGCTGTCATAAGCTTCGAACAATGGAATAAGGGAAAGAAAACGGAATCCGAGTTGAAAAACTTTGGTGTTCAAGAAAACGACGCAGCAACGACAGCAGACTCACTTCTGATATTTCTTCTTGAGGTATGCAGGGCATCAATGGCTTCACCAGAACATTTTCAGGTGGTGGGTATTTCTGTACTTCTGGCAAAAGTGGTTTTGGCTCACGGTCTACCTGAAGCAGCAAGCCCAATGTAAAAGTTCTTTTGAAACATTGTATCAATTGTCACAGCACACGGAACGACATTATCTACAAAACCAGTTGGCGCCGCA
>MU895164.1:0-19830 GCA_036418205.1 Ostertagia ostertagi
GTCGCTCTTCATCTCACAGCCTGCCTAAGTTTCTAACAAAATAACCCACCAGTTCGTCCCGATCCGTGGTTTTAAGTGAGAAATGGCAGTAAATGTTCGCACGAAAAAATTACCAAGTCAGATGGGTGTGTGACAAAAGGTCCTGGTTTGCGATATCTAACCAATCCTGACGAAGGGCGACTAAACGGTGAAGAAATTTGGAAATGCTAGATCTTCACAAATAGTGAACAATCAACCAGTAATCCTTCTATTATATGAACCACTAACTTGATGGGCCTCAGGATCTCTGTCAGCCGTGAAGTTCGGCAATTCATCGTGTGTAGTGCCGTCTGGAAGCTCTCACACATACACACTATTTATTTATTTAATTATTGGATGCTCCGTATACAACAGAGTACAGCTTATACAAAACAAAGCTTGGTCGACCTTAACGCGAATAAAAACAACATGAACAGAGGAATAAAGTAAAGGCTTCAGTACAGCCGAGTACGTTTTGACTATACACAAAATCACCCTTGTAAGATGCTAGGTAGGCGGATGGCGCTAGGGATAACGCGACTCCTTGACGACTATGACAAAATCCGAAACTCAATTTTCGGATGTTAGGTATTCCCTACCTCTAATAATTACTATTGCAGTACGTCTGCTTTCTTTCTTTACCTTTCCTTTGCTTTGCCTTTGCAGGCTCATTCCTAGTACTACCCAAAGGGTATCTTTTCCGTCTACATGTCCCCTTTTGATTGACAGAAGCCTTAGAACCAACTTGATGTGCCGGCTTGTTCGGTGTGTGGAGCTGATGGAAAACAAGCCACTAACAGAACTGAGCAGCTTGCAGGACTTGAGTTATCAATGTTTTGCAATAGGATATTGTGATAACACTCCAGGGCTATATAAACACCTGCTTAGCACACTTCCGGTTCATTCCACATGGTGCTGCAGTGGCAGCTGGAGGGCAGTGGAGAGAGGGGAAGCATGTGGAGGGAAGCACGAAAACCAGCCACTAACAGATGTCAGGTGCATCTAAGTGTTGCGATTATCAGCACAGTGTTATTCATGAGTATCGAATAGCCCCCCCCCCCATATAAAACAATTTTTTGGCAAATATTGCCGGGGGGCAAATCTGGTTCTTAGAGTAGTAACATAGGTGTTTTTTTTACTGAAGAACCATCCAAATCCAAAAAGTCCAAAATCCAAAAAGTCGTACATATTGCTACAAAACGATATCCTGGACCGAGTGGGGTAGCACATAGAGCAGCACGGTGAGTAATGGGACAGGGGCTTGAGTAGTTAGGGGACATCATGAAGCAATTGTTCGCGCTGACTACAGTAATCCAACTTTTGTAGGGTCGAAAATATGTCGGGTTAGGTCCAACAGTTCCTTTGTGTTAAAACGTAGTCAGCGCTTAGTAAACGTTTATAACAAAGCAAAATATCTGTCAAGATTTTAATGTTTGTTCTCTTTGCACGAGGAGGTCTACCCCTTTTGCTCTCTCCCCACCCCCTCCCAACTAGCGAGAGCCCGGGATCAACAGGCTGATTACACGAGGGCTATGATTACATGCCTACCAATGTTGTTGGCCCTCGTTTTTGATCAACGAGTCTCAACTGTGGTCGGGAACCACATGAACCCTTATCGATTGCTCGCACACCACATGAAAGCGCAATCAGTCACATTTCATGTGTCAAATGGCTGCTCTGAGACTACTCGTGTATTTTATAGCACTAATCGCTTCTGTTGCAGCTATCGAATGTTACGTTCGTACGTTTTCAATTTTGTACTTTTAACTTTTTACTAAATAATCAGCTTAGTAGTGTAGGGGAAAACGCTTTGAAAAACTGCTGTTGAGAACATAGTTTTTCAAAATTCTTGTCACTGATGTGTTGCAATCAGTCTTTCAAGGGGCAAAGGTTCGAATAGGCAGGCGGAATTGGATCCATACAGTACTTTATTACCATCCTGTACAACAACATGCAACAGTCCAATTTCAATATGCCTTTCTACAAGGGAGGTCTTTCAGGGCAAGCCACGCTTTTTCGGTTTTTGCATATTGTAGGGACGCATGTAGGGAACACAAAACCATGTTTCATTTTCGCTGAACGGTTTTAGCAGTACCAAAAAGAAGCATAAGGTACTGTTAAGGTTCGATCCCCGTGGCGACTAAATTTTGCATTTGGGTTGGCGCCTACGGTTTGGTGCCAAATCGCGCTAAATGTCAAAATCAGATGTCAAATTCATCGTCAGGACCATTTTGAAGCCAACAAGTGGCCGCCAACCTTGATTGCAAAATTTAGTCGCCGCGGGGATCGAACCATTAAAGGAATCCTCCACGGAAAAAGCTCCGCCCTCATTACCACAGAAAACGATACCTTAAAGGAATCTTCCACGGAAAGAGTGATCATTTTGTCTTGTGTGTAGGATTAGTATTATCGAAACTAACGCTTATGTTCCGTTCTTTTTGCTATGCTCATGAGGCTAGGGGCCTAAGGGGTATCGTTTTTCTGTGGTAATGGAGGCGGAGCTTTTTCCGCGGAAGATTCCTTTAAGGGTATCATTCACCACTGTTTTGATATACTTCAGCGAACCGTTCAGCGAAAACGAAACATGGTTTTGTGGTCCATACATGCGTCCCTACATGCAAGAAACCGTTTCCAAAAAGCGGCTTGCCCTGAAAGACCTCCCTTGTAGGCAAATATACCAGGTCCGAGACCTGCCTTTGACTCCCTTTCAGTGCACGCAGGTGCAGTGAGGGCACTTTTCCATCCTTTCTCTAGGAACGCCGACCCTTTTTGAAACAGCCGTGCCCATTGGAGCTCTTGTTTCACGGTACCTTGTGATAGCCCTATATACAATTTTACTTGGAACCGTAAAATATTCAACAATCTATTTTGTTGCAAGCTCTGTCTTGTCCACGCTATAGATTACTTGCATGAATTTTGACCTCTTGAAAATATTTGCAATTCCACCCACTAACACAATTAGCATGAGAAACCTGCCGATGCAATACAAGTTGGATGGGCACGTCGAATTTTTGAATACAGTAGGCGCGAACTGTATGTAAGTGGGGGCTGCTACTTGCTACTATGACGTGATGATACCACAGCTATAGTACCTCCCCAAAAAGCGAGAAAGTGTCGGGTGCAGACCATGCACCACAAGTGACGACGGCCTTCACAAAATGTTAATGTTTTCTGCCAATGAAATGATTAGCCTGTTGCAGTTGTATTCTATCGATTGTCACTAATTACAACTATCATTTACCAGAAATCAGCTATCACTATGAACAACTTCTAACCAGATTTACTTGGAGGCCGTCGTCAGTTGTGGTGTTTGGTCTGCACCCGACACTTTCTCGCTTTTTGAAGGGAGGTCAACTCACACATTCCAGCTTTCCACGCATGTCAAGTGACTGTCCATGCCCTCCCTAGATTGACTACACTCCCTCTAGCTCAAGAATTCCACTCGTGACACCACACTAGCGGGCAGCAGTCCACACTTCTTACTGTATTCAAAAAATAAGGCGTGCCCACCTCACTTGTATTGCACCAACCTGCTTGCACAAAACGAACGTTGCCGCTTTGAGCGCGCTACTGGGCTTTGTACTTGTTCTGTAAAAAATGCTATTCTATCACCGTTCTTGGAATCAATGGCCAAAACGTGATGCTTAAGCTCTCATTACCCTGAGTTTTGTCGTTTATTTCTGCCGTGATGAGGATGGGCAAGTAGTTCACGAACCGTCTTTTCCTGACATTTTTGGCTTGTCTAGTGATTTTTGATCCTCTCGCTGGGCTTCTGAAATTTATTATTGGAATTGCCACATGTTCCTGCTTCGAATTATTCTTAATTCTTACCCCCTCATTTTTTTCATTTTTTTCCAGCGCACCCTCGAGGGCAGGAAGATAAATATATAGTTGATCAACTAGTCATTGGCGAACAAAAAGAACCGTTGGTACCTTGTTTACCCCCTTGTGTACACGTGTGCTGTACATGGTGCAGCACTGCTTTTTTAGGGGTATCCTGAAATTTTTTCACGTTTTTATGAAACGAGACTACTGTTAGAAACAAGGGGAACAACCCATAGAGGTGGGACTGCATCATTGAGGAAAGCCCTATCATCTATTACTTGGTGAAAAACCCCAGTCGCAGCCTCCCTTTTTTGTTGTCAATTTGTCGTGAAACAGAAACATAGGCTCAACGATGAAATGGAAGGCTTGAAATAGCAGAGATGGCGTCATTCGGTCCCCTTCTGCTCCTTTTTTCTTGTTTTTTTTTCGAATTCCGGGGCAGTAATTTTGGCACACCCTGTGTATCATGATCACTTTCATCCACAGGAAATGTTTGCTTACAGAGGCCCTATTGGACGACAGCAAGCCAACAAGGACACTCAACTGCATGTTCACTGATTACTGCACAAAGTCAGCAAAAGTTCTTTCTTTTGTTTTACTACCTTACTATATATTACTACTTACTACTACTTACTACTTACTACTACTTACTATTACTACTTACTATATATTACTACTTACTATATATTTTTATATTACTTTGTATTTCTAGTTTCTTCTATAATTTTTGGTTTTTTATTGTAGTCATATTATCATAACCGGTAATTCGATCTTCTCGATTTCACCTACAAAATATAACTTATTGAAGGGCAGTAGCGAGGAGCAACGATCTGCTTGTGAGAACATATGGCTGCAGTGGCGGATTGTGTTTGGTACGTTAAGCAATTAAACATCTTTACCCTGAGTAGTAACTCCTGAACATTTTTATTATCTTTTATTGCCATAAGCAGCAAATACGATAGAGTAGGGTGTGAACCGGTATCGATCTTGTCGATTTCACTTCTAAATATCACTTATTAAAGTTTTCGCATCAGTGGATACAGTAGGCAAGTGATGAAAGAAGCGAGGTGTGCCGTTTTCGCGGCATTCGGTGGGCTAGTTGAAGCGCAGTAAGCCTTCAAATCTACTGGAGATGTAGCGCCCCATAACCGCCCCGCCCACCAGTGTATTGTCAGTAGCAATATCGTTCGCGTTTCGTGCTGAGAGAGCATTTCATTGCAAGCGGCCGTATCTTCTGACTAGTCTGTGTAATGCGTTATCAGTCTCAGCACGATGTTTGAGGCATAATGCCGGTTTCAGGGATTAAAACGTCCAAACGAATTTTTTCACATGGTTAGTTGCTGGTTCGTCTATAGACGAAAATAAACGAACAAAGGGGACACGTTTTTCATGTTCATGACGCATTTCGGTGGTTTTTTCGCCAGTACATATAGCACCCCGTTCCACTGTGAAATTACCCAGGTTCTACGTAATCGCCGCCTCAAAGGCAGGATTTTACGATGAAAAGGTAGCTTATTAGAAAAAGGGTAGAGGTGGTCAGTGGAGCAGGGATGAAGAAGAAACCATGTGAGCCCGAACCCGAGAAATGGACCCCTTCCTTGCCCGTTGATTTTCGCATTGATGCGACTCTCATCGTGCCCTCTTCAACGCTAACGCTCTCTCTGCTATGTCGGTGGGCGTTCCGGGCCAACTGCGCCAAAGGGAAGGCCATGCCAGATCGCTGGGGAGCATATCCTTCAATGAAGCCTCTTGATCCGCACCGCTTAAGTTATATAAAAACAGTGGCTCCTTATCTCGTGCCACGCGGTAAAAATACTCCGAATATTAAGTAGATTCACTCTAGGATACAATCAGTGCGAGCGCAAAATATCCTTAGACTATCTACGGCGCAACTCATCTATAAAAGATTTATTATACGAAACGGCGAAACAGTTAGTTAGCAACAAATACAACAAAAAATAATCAATAAAACACGGCGGTCCCTCCTGTGGCCACCCACGGCCTTTTATTCCACATTTGCCGCGCGATCACACTGGTCAAGATCGCGGTGAAGTCGCGATAGTCGGTACGCTTGCCTCGCGCGCTACGTAAGTCTCCCATTCTTCGACCTTCGTTCCTATCGTGAAATCCTCCTTTAGGATTCTGGTAAGCGCAGAGTACCTCATTGCGGTTCCATGTCCTTTAAGATCAAATCAATTTACCAGACCCTGAATGTCGAAACTATTCCTGCATCTTCGGCAGGCCTTAGTGGTCCTGTTGAACGGGTTTAAAAATAGCCCCGATGGTAGGTTGAAGGCGATCGTTCGAATCCATCAATGCATGTGCATATGTTGCGAAACAAATTGTTTGCTCAAAAACTATCGGGGAGTGCGCTGCTAATGCACACATCTGGATGAGGACGAAGTCATTCGTTTAAAAATATCACATGCTCTGCGACGAGTCAGTTTCTTTTTGGATACCTGGCCGATAAATGGGCGAACGGAACTGAGAAGAGGGTCCGTCTGGCCTAGTCTGAAGATTTGAAATATATTTTGTGAATTCAGACGAAGAAATTTGTATTTGGAGAGATGAAATCGAATTTTTGAAAAAGTGTTATAGGAGGTAATTTCGTGGAATTTCATGCATTTTGACGATAGAAAAATTCCCCGAATTTTTGATAATTTTGGCAAGTTTCGCAGTTTGAAAGCTTATGCGTACCCTCCTACTAGATATTTGCCTTTTGGTAATTCCAAAACAATACGCATTTAGGGGAAAAATGTGAAAATGAGCAGACGCCTTGGTTAGCCTTAACTAGGAAGAAGAACTCCAACGCGTTGGGTAGCCCTGGGAATACCCCCGAGATAGGTTATCAGTGCGTGCAACTTTGTATGTTATTTCTAGTGATCTTAATAACTAACTAATTTTGATAAAGAGTGCAAAAAGATTCCGCGGGGATTCCTCTAAATTTTCTTCCTACACAAAGATCGAAAGTAGCCGAAGATACAGTAATGCTGGTTAGACGGGGGGGGAGGGCAAGGGTCAAGGCGTAGTGAAGGAATATCGGTAGGTCCCGTTTCCCGAAACAACCTCAGTTGCCGACTGATGACTATTCCGGCCCACAGGCCAGTCAGATTTCCTACGACCGCAACTTCGCAATGCACGACTACGGCTCTTGGGCCATCTACGGCGCTTCCTGTAGCCGTGCGACAATAGCCGTGTGTTGACGTCTACTGGTGGAAGTGCTACTTGGTATCTTTGAGCTGCAGGGTTCTTAGATTATTGGGTAAAAAACTCGGGGTGAGGACCTCTAGACCACATTATTTCCTCATACTGTCGTATTTTTTGGGCTGAAATCGTATCGTAGAAAGTGGCTTAAAGCTAGATGCCATGCGCACGGGGAAGTAAATCACATATCGAACATAGCCCAGGCCAGCCAAGCCTTCCATCCTTCCGGAGTCAGTGAATCCACACCAGAATACATCGGCTAGCTTCTGCAATTCATTGCTTGGGCATATCACATTCACGTGGCGCTGCGACTCTGAATAGAGGAAGAAGCAAGGCGTATCTCATGAAAGGACTGATCGTTACCGAAAGCTACCCCTTTTTTAAACTTATTTCTTGGGGTAATGAAGGGATTTTCGTAAAAAGCCGTCATATTTTCTTAAAGTAAAGCTTAAGCAAATGCTTTTTGCGAGTTGTGCTTTAAAGATCTCTAGCTCGCTTTCTGCTCCTTCTAGTCACATTTTGTCATTGAATGTGCGTAGGGGCCAAAAGAAAGTTTTGCCATGGCGCACATCAGCTAACTTTGCGCACAGGGTGCCGTCGTTGGTATAGTCTTAGCAATATCTTCTCGAAAGGTTCTTCAATGAGTGAAGCCTTGTTTCGCTGCCCTAATTCGTCTTCAGAATATGACGTCTGTCCTACAGTAATTACTTTATCGTGAAGCTCTTGCATAATCTCTTGAATCCAGTGCCGGATGGGAGCTTCCCAGAGACGTCAGCTCTGACTGTGCAAGCCCCTCGCCACCTGCCTTCCAGAAAATGTCCACGATTCGTTCATAGCTTCTTTTCGACTAGTGCATCATACCTTCGTGACGGATTCATCTGATCTTCGTTATAGAAGGCTACTGTGAAATATATTCATTAAGTGCGACGAGCTCTTCGTTGAGAATTCCGCTCGAATTAAGCATAGTGTGATGAACTCCCTCGTGAATGCGGAGGCAGAATGACTTCTTATTGAATCAGCTGTACAGTGAGGATGAAAAATTGGACCTGGTCTTCATATCGGAAGCCGATTTTTACGCTACTCAAGACCTCTTCTATCAGTTGTTGGACATTGGTCATTGTGTTGAGTAGTCCTTATCTCCCCTGGTATTTAATAGTGTCGCGTGCTTTTCTTTGAATGACAATCACGTGGGCACAGCGATAAGGGTAGTGAAGATATGAGCGCGGTTAGCGCAGCACTGATAAAGTCCGTGCTTTGTGATCATTCAAGCAAATAATTTGACCGGATAACTGCCCATCTTTTGGGCAAGCGTGGGTAGTGGTGGTTTGTGAAGAAAAAAAATATACGAACAAACATGAGAAATTTATAAAGCAGTCTCATCTGCGGACTTGCAAGGAAATCTGGTGTATGGCAGTTCTTTTGCCAGGGACCAGCCTCTGTCGCGCCAGCTACGTCCTTACTACATACAAGAAAACCACTATATCAAAAAACAGTCTCAAAGAATATTATCTGTTAGGAGTGCAGCCCCTATTCTTCAACCTCTACATGATATAGAAACACGCGTTGGTGCTATGCTAAATAGGAATTCTAGCTTAGCGCAACTTTTTCCAAAACTGGGAATTGTTCCTAACATCTGATCGCATTGCGGATCGAGCGGAAGTGGTGTAGTGGCAAGTGGCACGCTTAACAAGCGCGCGTCCAAGATTGGATCTTGGGAGTTTCATCCGCCAGGCTAACCAAGCCTCTTTCATCTCAAGAGAAAAGCGAAAATTTGTAAGAACGGCCAACGGTTCGCCAGAACTTTCTTCCCAACCTTTACGGTAGTGATTAATGACATCGATTATGGAAAGCTTGCGAGTCTCATGGCAAGTCCCCAACTTGACGGATGTGAATATTGCACAATTTTTATGGCGTTTCAGGGCAATGGTGCACAACCTGCAGATGGCGTCACCATTTGTTGCTGCGACACGGATCTCTGCAACTCCTCGTCATCCCTAACTTTCTTCGGCACTATTCTTTCATTACTTATTGTTAAACTCTTTTCGTTCTAGACGATCTCGTTCTGTTCCTTGTTGTTTTATTTCTTTTTTTTCTATTTTGTACATTGAAATAAATTTATTATATTTATTGCAACTAAAATGCGCTGTTATGTGCACATCGCGTTGTTCTTCACGATGAACTCTTGTCACTTTGGTTGGGCGGTTTACGACAAGAATAGCGCGAGGTTAAAAAAGGCTCACGATGAAATGACAGCTATCAAAGATCAAAGTAGAGTCAGTGTTGCAATAAAAAAGTAACAAGAAGAACAGCCTGGGGCGGTGAAATGGGAATGTCTTTGGTCGTGACTTCCCCGTCCATACGACTCTACCTTCTTTTATGCAGACACTCTCTCTATTGTACGGCAAGGAACAGTTAGCGAGAGTTTACCTACGGTAGCCGTCAAAAAATTGGAAACTTTTTTTTATTTTTTATCTAGCAAAGCCAACAGACAACGAAATTGTCTTGATTTTTTTAGTATATACAAACCAATGTCAAGACTTCTTCTTCTTCTTCTTCTTCTCCCTAGCGTTAGTCCCGCGCAGTCGCAGGGTCCGCTGTCTTTGTCAGTCGTCGCCACTTCGCTCTGTCTAGGGCATCTCCTGCAGTGGCCGTGATTTCACTTAGGTCCTTCTTGATCACATCCTTCCACCTCTTCTTTGGGGCTCCTCGCGGTCGCTTGCCTTGCACTTCGAAGTCCATCGCATTCCTTATCGGGTGGCCTTGCGGTCTTCTCAGCACATGTCCATACCACCGCAGTCGTTGCTCCCTCACCTTCAGCTGGACAGGGGCAGTCTGCATGACCGCTCTGACATCCTCGTTTCTGACCCTGTCCAGTCGCGTCCAGCCGCAGGCCCATCTCAGCATCCTCATCTCAGCGGAGTGAAGCTGCCTTTCGTGGTTCTTGTTCAGGGGCCAGCACTCGCTGCCGTAGAGCATCGCAGGCCTTACCACTGTCGGTACACCTTCCCTTTGAGCGCTCTGGAGCACCTTCGGTCGCAGAGGATTCCAGTGGACTCCCTCCATTTCATCCATGCCGCGTTGATCCTCCCTTTACTGCCTGGTCCACACTGCCGTCGGCCGCCAGATCACTCCCAAGGTATCGGAAGTCCTCTACTCTTTCGATGCTTTCACCATGCCCGTCCACGATCGGCTCTGCACCCTCTTCAGAACTCAGGAACTTGGTCTTCTTGACATTCAGCCGTAGTCCGCCTTCTGCCAGGACCTTCTGCCATTGCTGCACCTTGGCCTGTAGTTCCTCTCTACTATCCGCTATCAGGGCGATGTCGTCGTAGAGGATGGTCTTTAGTGGTCCTTCCATGAGCCCTTCACCAGGACATCTAGTGTTAGGAGGAAGAGGAACGGGCTCAGAGCTGACCCTTGGTGCACCCCAACCGTGATGTCCACTTCCTTCGTTAGGCCGTGTGGGGTGCGTATAGCTGCCTTCGCCCCATCGTACATGTCCTTCACCAGCGAGACCAGGTGTTCTGGCACGTTCCGTTCCCTAAGCGCTCTCCATAGTACCGCTCGTGGTAGCCGGTCGAACGCCTTCTCCAGGTCGAGGAAGGCTAGGTAGCAGGGTCGGCGCTTTTCTCGATACTTCTCCATCACTTGCCTTGCGATGAAGATGGCATCCGTTGTAGACCTTTCGGGCATGAACCCGAACTGTTCCTGGGAGATCGGGACCAGCTCCCGCAGTCGAGTCGACCAGTCGCTCGTACAGCTTCATTGTATGAGCAGTCAACTTGATCCCGCGGTAGTTGGAGCAGTCCATCGCGTCACCCTTCTGCTTGAAGATGGGGACGATAGTGCTTGTTCTCCAGGCATCTGGCATCCTTCCTTCCGCAGTTATGTTGTTGAGGAATCGTGTGAGCCATCCTATCCCGTACTCACCGAGCGCCTTCCATGCCTCAATTGGCACCCCATCTGGACCAACCGCCTTCCCAATCTTCATCCTCCCAAGTGCACACACCTAACCCCATTCTCAGTCCAGCGTGCACACACCTAACCTCATTCTCAGTCCAGAGTGCGATGGGACCAGCTGTGGCCTCTGCCCGTGAGTTGTTCTCGTGGGGGAACTCCTCGTTCAGAAGTGCACTGTAGTACTCTTCCCACCTCCTCTTGACTTCGGCTGGCTTCCTTAGGATGACACCATCTCTGCCTTTCACACTTTTCACCACCCTGATGTCTTGGGTAGCCCGATGCCGGGCTTTGGCCAGTCCTGAAGACGAACTTCTCTGCGTTTCTGCTTTCCAACTTCTCGTACAAGGCGTCCATCTCCGTGTTCTTCGCCTTGGCTACGGCGCCTTAGCGAGCCTCTTGCAACTCCTGTAGGTGGCGAGGTCTTCGGGGCTCCGGGTCTTCTGCCAGCGCTTGTATGCTTCCTTCTTCTGCTTCACGACTCGCTGGACTTCCTCGTTCCAGAACCACGCTGCCTTGTCTCCTCTGATTCCACCTCGGGTCTCGCCCAGTACCTCCTTGGCACATCGCAGGATGGTCTCAGCCGTCTTGCTCCATGTTCGCTGTATTGGCCCGTTAGGATTTGGGAGACCAACTTCCATTATCCTTCGTTTGAGGTCATCTTTCTCCGCTTGGTGCAACTTCCACCACCGGATTCTCCGCTCGGTTCTAACCCTTGTCTTCTTCGGGAGGTCCATGGCAATGTCTGCCAGGAGGGGCCTGTGCTGCGGAGCCAATTCCTCGCCAGGGAGTACCTTGATGTCTTTTACCGATCTCAGGGATGATCTTCTTACGAGCACATGGTCGATTTCCGTATGTCGTCCCCCACTGCTGTAGGTCACCTTCTGAGTCTCCCTTTTCGCGAAGAACGTGCTGCAGATTGCCAGATCGTGGGCCGTAGCCAGGTCCAGGACCCTCTCTCCCTCGGCGTTCCTCACTCCTATCCCTCTACCTCCGTGCACCCTTTCCCGGCCTCTTCTTTCACTGCCGACGTGGCCATTCAGATCACCTGCTATGGTCAGGTAATCGCCTTCCGGAATCGTTCTTATGGCTTCGTCCAGGCTCAGGTAGAACTCGTCCTTTCTCACTGTCGGGGCATCCTGTCTGCGGTGCGTACACGGAGAGTATTGTCCAGTACCCCTCCTTCGTGTCTATCCTCACAGCCATGATCCGATCGCTGATCCTGTTCACAGCGGAGACATAGTCCTTGAGCGACTCCGCTACCGCTATGGCCACACCGTTCCGCTTGGTGTCTTCTCCATTGTAGTAGAGCTTGACACCTTCCCCGATTTCCCTGGCCTTAGCCTTTCCATCGCGTCTCCTGAAGGCATAGGACTTGGATATTCCTGCGCGTCATCAGATCAGCAACCTCTCGGGACTTCCCAGTTAGCGATCCTACGTTCAGAGTCCCTATTCGAACTAGCTTCTTTGGCCGAGGCCGTTCACTCCTCGGTAGCCCTCGCATACTGACCACAGAACTCGGGCGGGGGTTCTGCGCGCCACTTCCGGGTGACGTCCTAGCTTTATCACTGATTCTTTTTCGACTTTAGACATGTTTTGTGACTGGGGTCTTCATCAGCCGGCCTGTCAACCTGGGCCTGACGCTGGTACTAGAACCATTTTTGCAATTTTTGCAAGGCATGGTTTAAGCCTCGGCAGGGATCGAACTCGCGGTTTTCAGAGGTGCAGACATGAGTCTAACCTCTTAACCACTCGGCTATCCCTGCCTCAAGTCGGGCTATCCCTGCCGCCGAGGCCAAGAATATTGTACGATATGCGTGCGAAATCGGAAGTCACATTTAGAAAACACGGATTTTTTAGAGAAATCTCGCGTCAAAAGCTTGGAAACTTTTGTTTCCCTCGCATTTAAATTCCCACTATTCGATGTTCATTTTAGTTCCTGTTTATTTTAAGTGTGGTTATCAAGTGTTACGTACTTTTAACTTTAATCCATGTAACGAGGAAATACCATCTCTATAGAAAAGGTTTTTTTTAACCCTTTGACGACAATGGCACCCACCGGTGGGTGCCACTATGTTCGTCGCGTGGGACAATGGCACCCAATGGTGGGTGCCACCTTGAAATTTCCTTCTTTGTGCATTTAAAACATTTGTAACACCCCAATAATTATAAGCAAGTTCCATAATATCTATGGCTAGCACGACTTACAGAAATGTTTACTAAGAGCTAATTTATATAGAATTTTAGAATGTGCCATTTAGCTCGCCACCATATTAATTGGGGTTTTAAATTATTAGGCCGAAGATTAATTACTAATCAGGACTTCTTCGTCTTCTCATAGCCCTCAGATATGGGAAGGGTTTGAAGTGTATCGGAAATTCTCTTGGACACTTAAACTTTTAGAGGTTTTGCCCTCCTTCCCTTTGAAACGCGAGTTCCCCGTCCAAATTTGGAATTCTCTTGAAAAATTTACAGTATGAAAGCCTAGAACTGCAGTTATAACTGGTATACTGTTAAGTCAAAAATTCTACAGAAAAATTGCTTTGAAGGACAATTTTGCCTAATTGTGAGCGAGAGTTGGGCGCGCCAAAAACAGGCGTGGTCCCACGAGCAAGCTACGTGCAAATCCGCATTGTCGTCAAAGGGTTAAACCCTACAGTCTAGAATACGAGATTGAATTGTTTCTATTCAGTTAAATCTCTACGCAAGCATTATTATCTAGCGTTGTTGGAGTCAAGCAAGTGTAAGAAGGATGACATATCACAAAAACATAAAACACAAAAACAACAAAAAGAGATTTTACCCTTCTTAAGGACTTCGAGGGGCGGTTGGCATGTCCCGTCTAAACGACATCCCCAACCAAGAAACTACTTTTTCGGGTTTTCGGATCCGGTCAAATGGAAGTCCAAGTGCAGGTCAGCATCGGCATGGACCTAGCGAATATCATGGATGATGTCCCAACCAGGGTGAATATCGGTCGAGGAATTCCTCGACGGGGGGTCGTATTTGCCTCTGTGGAAGGCGGAGGGGGGTCGTAATTGTCGGACTCAGTATCGGACGATTCGTGACATCCAGTTTGGGGGAAGTGGGCGGGGGGGGGGCGTCTTGCCACCTCTCTCATTTAACCTCAATGCATCCTCAAACGACGGGAAAGAAAGACGGAGCACTGCAACATTTTATTGAAAGATAAAATGTCCCTGTTAATCTAGGTCGTTAAAAGTGCCTGAGGAGAATATTGAGGCTTCAGTGTTCTCTCGATCATGTTTTGTATCTCGAACTGTATCGGCATCTCCTCTACCACTCAGTCCATAAACCGTCATTGAGTGCGTGACATAAAGATTTACAAGTTTCTGTTTATCGCCATAAATTGCAAGTGTAAGCAACTGAGGCTGGACCGTGATTGGAAGAATTCCCACGTTTAGTCACCGCAGAGAACACTTCCGTTTTTATTAGCAAGTCTTCATGCGCACACAACCTTTCAATTGACTTAAAATTACGAGCGAAGACCGACGGCATGGCGTATACTCGACCGAAGCTAAACGGCGCCGAGCGTATCTAGTTGTACCAGCGACGGTGAAGCGATGCGTTCCTGACGCATTTTGAGAGGTTTCAGTGAGATTACAATTTGAGAGGTTTCAGTGAGATGCAATGATGTGGCATGAATCTGGTTTTTGAGTGAAGAAAAAAATTCTCGTCATTTTCTCGACGCAGATTTCTCCTTAAGTGGGAAGTTTTCGAAACAAGTCAGGCAAGTTTGAAAGAGCAATTCTTCTACTTTCTAAAACTGTCCACACTTTTCCGAACAATCGAGAATTAAAAAAGTTATCGTCTTGAAAACAGCTAAAATCCGCATGAAAAATTTGAGTTCCTCGACGTTTACTCGACGTGGAAAATCTCACTGAATAGAGAGTCTTCAGGGCAAGTTCAAAAATAATAAAAAAACTGCAGTCGAAGCTCTTTCGAAGCACACCCGCCGTTTTCTAAAACATCAAGTTTCGAAAAAGTTATTAAGGTTTGAAGCATAAGGGGAGGAGGCAAATTTTCGAGATAAATCGCTCCAGCGCGTGAGCCGCGCCGCAGCCGCGTGAGGGAACAGCTGCTCCTTCAAATTCGGTGACTCTATCACTGTTACGTCCTATTTATCATTTTTTCTCATTGCTGTCAATCTTTCTTTCCGTGTGTATTCGTGTAGAGTCGGTTCTCGTACAATAGTAGAGTTCTTTTTTCAGGATCTTTGTGTAAATCGGTGTTTTAGCGCCGTAGTCGCCGCACAAGAGGTGAGTTCTCCGTTCCTATTCATCATTTTTTCCCGTCGCTGTCAATCTTTGTTTCCGTAGCGTGTGTGTTCGTGTAGAGTCGGTGCTCGTACAATAGTAGAGTTTTTTTTCAGGATCTTTGTGTAAATCGTTGTTTTAGCGCCGTAGTCGCCGCACAGAGGTGAGTTCTCCGTTCCTATTCATAATTTTTTCCCGTCGCTGTCAATCTTTTTTCCGTAGCGTGTGTGTACGTGTAAAGTCGGTGCTCATACAATAGTAGGAGAATGTTTGTGAATGAATGGTGTCATATCGAGACCCCGTTTTAAGGGGGGCGGTCGTTTCACAGTTAAATTTTCCTCGACACGATTTTCGCCCTGGTCTCAACAATAAGCCATTGTTGGCCTTGAAGAGCAGGATGACCCAACTGGCTTCCACACACTACCGCCTAACCTGGACCGAAGGCGAAGGCAAAAATTTGTGCTAAGCGACAACTGATATTTCTGCCTTCCTGTAAAGGATGTTGTGAGCCCTGTCAAGTGTTTTGTCAAATGGGAACCTCATTTAGGTATTAACTCCAAGAGTCAGAAAGAGTGGAAGTATGGTCATGGATGACGATGTGTCCGACCATTCGGCGATTCCCCAGTTCTTTGTATCCAGAGAACTGTGGGCTGGGCTAAATACAAGATGGTCTGAGAATACAATGCATCTCTTCGATAGTCAGAACTAACCAAAAATATGGGTTTTTATTACAACATTGATCCGATGCGGGCCTACCTCCTCCTGACCGCCATCCAAAACCCAGGAGAAAAAGCTGTTGCGTGGAGATCAAGTCAAAATCTAACTAAGTTTCGCATCACAAAAAGAGCTGGCATGCCGTACAATCCACATTCCAGCGAAGAATCCTACCAAGCAATTTGATTCAGTTCACAAAATATAGGCTTTACTCAAATATTTATTTATTTAAATATTTTTTAATTTATGGACTTAAGAGCTTCTGTTGTGATTTCGCTTCGGAATTGAGGAGTTTTCAAACTTTTGACGCGCCACTTCTCATAAAAAATCGTATTTTTCAACTGCGATTTGCGATTTTTAAAAGTGATGTAACACATCGTATTCTAAACTTGGTTTTCTACATGAAATGTTATTAGGTCATCTCATTCAAACATGTCCACGGTTTTATTCGAATAAAATGAACAGCAGGAAAGATAAAAAGCTAATACTTTGGTGTGAAGTCAAGCAGATCTTGTCGTTGTTAACGACCCGATCCCAGCGTCTAGAAAACACTGGACACCGCGCAGCTTCTTCATTTCAACAAGTATAGACAAGATGCTTTTGATGTCAGTATAGATGATCAACGAATTGTCGTAGCGCTTCCGAACGAGTAGGGCGTTCAGTTCGATAAAACAGCTGAGGTCGCATGGCTGCAGTTGGGAAAATACGGCTGATAAGAAGAGGCCACAATATCCGTTTGATCGAAATACCCGTGAGCAATATGAGCTATGTAGGGTCTGGTATCGACATAGGTGATGATATCGTTATTGTAGTTTTATACTGCTATTCCTTTGTCAATTTGTTCGCTAAGAAACAAGCCATAAACTTGAGAAACGCCGGAGGTTTTTTCCCGACAGAGCCATTTAAGAGGCACACCTCAGAAATCCATCGCCATAATAATCATCCACGTGAACCCACGTGACTTCTCGTGATCCAATTCGGGCAGTTCCTCATTCGCGTTAATCCAAAGTTGACACTTCTGACTTGGGCCTCAGCGTACAATTACACACAAATTTCGTTTATGAGCAGGGTCCAGTTTGATAGTCTTAAATGCCGTTATCGGCAGAGAAAATCATTGCTACAGACACCAATTCGATTCTGGACTCCTGCATCTGGGAGTAAATGGGATATCCAAAAACATGTTCTGTGGACCATCCCCAATTTTTGGGCACAATTTGCGTAACAGGTGCAGCTAGACTGCAAGTCTCGTGGGCAAACATCGCAAAGGTTCAACATCTGTGATGCGCCATTTGAAACCTCATTTCATCCACCCGCTCTTCTTGGGCAAGGTGGACAATATGAACGCGTCCTCAACCACAACTCGCTTCCGTTCTCCCTTCTTTGAGCTCTCACACCATATCTTCAACGTAGCACTTCGAGAACACTGTATAGCACTTCGAGAACACTGTATCACGCGTAAGTTGAGCCAGCACACACAGAATTCGAGTTGCGAATTTCACGTGTGTCACCAGTCATCTGGAAATTCCACCTCGATTTGGGTCACTATGAATTCTTTTATGTGTTTAAGTGTTTCCTCCTGCAGCACTATAAACTAAATTAGGGTATACCGTAGCTGGGTGTGCTAGCTTAAAAGCAAAAGCAAGTAGAATGCTCTAGCTCTTTTACTTTTCCCACCATTTCTCTAGATGTCTGGACATGTTTGAATGAGTTGACCTAATAATTTAAAACATTTTCGTTCTCTATTGGCCGCGCTAGGTAAAAAACAAAAAAAGTTCTCAAACTTTTGACCGCTGCTGTATGTATTGACGGTCGGAGGGGCAGAGCAGAGGCGGGAGCGACGCGGGTACGGCGCGTTCCGCATCCATTAGGCCGATGTCAGACTTTGCGAATCCAGCAACTCGCTAGCGAATCGCAGTATACGAGCGTTGCACCAGCGAATCGAGCTGTGTACCAGCGGATCGAACGATGTACCAGCGACTCGACACTGTTTGAAAGTGGCGGGACTTATCGTTTGAATGTTGGCTCTCGCCACTTCCCCGGGCTCATGAGGGCATGACAGATAGAGGGTATTAGAGCTCGGGAAAGCCGTGAGATGCAACGTGCAAACGAGAGAGTCCCGCCACTTTCAAACGGTAATGAGTCGCTGGTAGTCGTTCGATCCGCTGGTTCATCGTTGCACCAGCGAATCGAACTGACACATTGTTCGATTCGCTGGTGCGAAACTCGTATACTGTAATTCGCAAGGGGGTCACTGGATCTGCAAAGTCCGGCATCGACCTTAGAACTCCCCACATCCACTGGATACAAAACCCTTTTTAGCCTCTGATCTTATCATGAAATCCTTCTTCGAGAGATCAACTGACCCATCGCCGTCGGACTCTAGCCGCTCTATCACAGAGAGCGTTAGCACTGAATAGGAGAGCACCGATGGGAGTCGCATTGAAGAGCGTGTTGATCTCTACATCTCTCGAGGTAAGTGGGAAGCGTTGGAACCAGGGTCAAGCCAACCGTCGAGGGAAATTTGGAAATACGACCCCCTCCACCTGTCCCTCAGGGGCCGAAGTCCATGAAACAACCCTCTTCAAATCCGAACTATGAAAAAAATCGTTTAAGAAGTACAAAAGTGAAAAAGTCAAAGAATGATCATTATTGATGAGTCCTACCAAACGAGCAAACGAGAAACGGAGCAAAAAACGACAAACTAGTCACTAAAAATGGCATACTATGACAACATCTCTTCTTTATTTATTTCCTTCCACAAGACTTACCAAATTCTAGTACTACACAGAGTATGGTTCTCAATTTACACGTCCCCCTTCGCTTGAAAGAAGCCTTGTAACCTTAGCCAGCTGTGTGTTGACTGATCTTTGGCGTTGACCGTGGAGCAGCTTATCTACTATTGAAATTTGAACAAATATTCAAATGATTATAACTTTCTTCAAATATGACGAATTTTCAATCTGAAAGCAGATTTGGGAGTTTTGTGAAGAGCTTTTCTAATCAGTATTGAAATTACAAAAATTTATAAGAAATAACAAATTTAGATCAATTAACGAGGAAAATTCATGATGAGCACGAGTTTTTACACTTTCCGAAGCCATAACTTGCTTCATTTTCGTCAAATCTGAAAAGTTAATATGGCAGACAAAACTAGAAGATTTTCTCTATCAAACGGTTGCTAAAGCAGCTTCATACGTCCAGTATTCAAAAAATGGCCACGTTGAGGATTTTTGCAAAATTAACGAGGAAAATTCGTGATGAGTGCGAGTTTTTACGCTTTCCAAAGCCATAACTCCGTTCAAACTCATCCAATCTGAAAAGTTAATACGTCATCATAAACTAGAAGATTTGCTCTATTCAACGGTTACTAGAACTGCTAAATACGTCCACTATTTAAAAAATGGCCACGTTGAGGATTTTTGCCCGAGTACCGCCGAAAGGTACTTTTTCGCTGCATTGGCACTATTTCAACGACTATAGCTCCTTTCAGGGGCGATTATGTACTAAAGTAGGAGCAGATTCGGAATCCTCGTGCTTTTCTCTTTCCAAAAGTGTAAAATTGTTTAGCGTCTCAACTTTAAAGGTTACATGCTTATGAATTTGACGCTGAAGGCTGCATTTCTTGTTGAATAGTGTACTCCTCCCTGTAATTTCACATGAACCCTTTCAGAATCCTCTTGATTTTTCCTGAATTGAGATTTCTTCAGAGAGCCGTAGTTGAAGCGCGCGCAACCAACTGGGCCCACTCTGGGATGCGCCGTGTGCTTCACATCCCTTCAGATTCGAGGACTCACTTGAAAGATAAAATATCCGTTGGAAAACGTGCACGATAGTTATT
>MU895165.1:0-12238 GCA_036418205.1 Ostertagia ostertagi
GATTCGGCGACGCTATCCAGACAAAGAACGAATCACTTCCTTGGATATTTTGCGGGTAAGGCAGAGGTTTCAAATGAGATGAGAGTTCCGCAGGTTTCAAGACTTTTTTAACAATTTCTGGAATTTTCTGATGTCAGGTCTAGTTGCGGTCAAACTAAAGTCGTATACTAATGGTCGTAACTCCAAAAGGCTGAAAAAATAGCTTTAAAAAATGAAAGTTCATAAATGAAATACGACTCACACCTCACCACCAATCTCCTCAACAAAACCTCGCCCTAACTTGTGAGTTATTTTTTACAGGCCAATAAAATTCTCTTACAAAAACATCCCAGTTCATTATTTCAGCAGCCTTTGTGAGCCCCCGACCGCACTTCATATAACCCTCCCTTCCTACGACTATTCCGCAACACATACACATTTTTAGCTGTTCTCCTCTACATATTCCTTCATTCTTACAAGTTCGTTTCTTTAACCTTACTTCTTGTAAACCCTTTTTCAGTACATGAATGAAGCGAGCGCAGAACGAGCAGTACTGACTGAGAGGCGTGACACGATCGCGTTCCAGCCGCAAACAATGGAAATGCTGAAATTCGCGGACGAAATGGATCTGGAGGATCGTAGCGCCAGCCGTCTCGAAGAGGCACCTCTGATCGAAAAACCTCCACATAAGTGGGTTTCGGTTTTGTTTCTCGTAAGAGCAATACATACACATACAGCACCCCTTGGAGAGTTTATCTCCATCACTTATGCGACCCTTCCGAAATTGAGTGGTGGCTTGAGGGATAAGCACAGTGCCAACTAGGGTAAGAAAATCGTACGTTTTGGTAACGGGGTATAGCAAAAGGTCACCACGCGACGTCGCGTCAATTTGTTATTAAAATTTGCGCGCCGAGTGGGCGTCCAACACCCACTGTGAGACAGTCTGCTCCATCTTGTCCCTCAAGTTTTACTGCAAGCGGGCACGGCGTCGAGAGATCGCTCCCAGCCTCGCCCACAGTTGCTGAAGATGGTGGTCGGGACCAGGGGCGAGCTTCAGGGTTATTCATGGAAAGGGACTTGATTAGGTAAAAGAGGTGGGGATTCCAGTTAATCAGACGCCATAGCTGAGGTTGATCAATGCCATATATCCATAGGTTGCACCATGGGCAGAAAGTCTCATGGGTATCAAGCTATTCGATGACCAATCGCCTAACAACAAGTGCCCCATAGAGATGTGTGCAGCAACTGGCTATGGCCTAGCCCTCATACTTCAAGTGGAGATCCCCTGACCCCTAATCACTCACCTGAGCGATTTCTTCAACATACGCATGCGGTTTTTGCGATGGACTTTCTCCGGGGGACACGCTGCCGCTGTCGATTGTTGCACTTCATCTTCGTCCGATCAGCCACTTTGTGAGTGATTGCTTGATGCTTAGCAACAATAGCAAGCAGCTGCCGTTGCTGCTGCTGCTCGCGTCTGCTTAAACACGCACACATCCATAACGTCTCGCGAAGCTCGACAGCAATACGCCAATGTTTGATGAATAGCAGTCATGTCCGGAAATCGCTGATCAGCTGTTCACGCGTGTTGTAAAACAGCGAGAACATGCTTTGACAGTGGAAATCGCTCATTTTATGCACGGTGTGAAGTTAGCTCACAGCTCAACCTGCTGAATAAGCCTGAAAAAAAGTTGAAGTATTCGGTGTTGATAAACCCTTTTGCTCACAGCATTACAAGTCGCGTGAGCACGGCTGTACTCTACAGGAACCATTCTGACCCTCCGCACAAGCTCAAACCGCTCAAAGGAGGGTGAAGATATCGATGCAGATGTGTGGTCGAGGAAATGTACAACCAATACGATCATTAATATCAGCTGCAACGATCTATCTACTACGCCTGTACGCTACTCCACTGGAAAAGGAAACAAGAGCTACAGAAAAAAAAATGAAATTGTGTCCTCCATTTCTCCTCCTCTCCTTTTCTTGAGGTCGACCATGGTACGAGAGAGAGAGACAAAACACGGCGAGGAGAGGAAAACCGCGATGGAGCATGCAGAATAAGAAGCCGCAAACACCGGTTTCTTATACGGCGTATGCTGCCAATGAGTAGAAATGGCAACGATCGCAGCGCTCAATGCAAGGCTTCATCGCCATTGTCGCACTTTCTCAAGCGCAACAGTGCCACGACTTCTGGACTCGGGGACTTCCACCTTCTCGACTCGGGGACTCACGGAGAGAATTGTTCTGATGATCTAATCGCGCCCTGGCATTAAAAGCACGGAACGGGAATCCAATCGGTGTGTTATTTGTTCAAAAATTGGGCGCAAACGCAACGTATGGCGCGATTGATGAGGATGGCAGCGGTCGCAGCAGTCAAGCGGAGGCACTGTTTATTTATTTATTTATTCGTGCCACAGCCAGTAAGAAATGTAGAGTACCTGCAGTAATGGTATGGGCAAGCTTAGTTTAAAAAAAGAAACAAAAAAACGAAAGAGAAGGAATTAGGAAACACTGATATTTGAAGCTCCCTTATCGCCCAGCTTTAAGTCGCGAAAGCATCATTTCCCTCCCTCTACCCCCCTGATCAGGGTATCACTACTTGTCCAAAGAGAGAATTGTTCTGATGATCTAATCGCGACCCGTGCATTAAAGGCAAGGGACGGGATCCAATCGGCGTGTATTTTCTTCAAAAATCGGACAAGAAGTGCAATGAGGAACATTAGTGGGGAGAAAAAGCAAAAAGCACCATAGAAAACACTGAAATTTCCCTTGTGAGGTCGGCCGTGGTATAACGGAGAGACACAGCGCTGCGAGGAGAGGGAAAACGCGAGAGGGCGCAAACGCCACGTATGCCGCGATTGATGAGGATGGCAGCGGTCGCAGCGGTCGAAGCGAAGGCATTAGATCCCTTGTCGCACCCTTTGAGGTGGCGTCGAGCATCACCACTCCTCCCTCTACCCCTGATTAATGGTGTTACTAATCGCCCAAAGAGAATTTTTCTGAGGATCTAATCGCGACCCGTGCCTTTGAAATTTCCAAAGCTACGGTATACCGAGCACAACACTCTCCGAAAAGTTTATGTTTATAACGTACATTCTGACCTCCCATCGCAAGTAGCTAATTCGGTACCCATTAGATTATAGTGGTCGGAAGTTCACCGGAGTCTTGATCACACTTAAAGGCAAAGTTCGGGCTCAGACCCACCTAATAAGCCCTTAAAGTGGCTAGAAGTGCATGGGACGCAACTGCAGGCGACTCGCCAAGTTCCCGCATCGAAATGCGTCACTAAGGCGCTAGGGGCCAAGGACTTTGACACGCTCCACCTGTTGCGACACGCTCCGCCCACCGCTCGATATCTCTGCGTCGCAATGCTGATCTGCTATGCTCTCTCTTCTCGGATTTCTCTACCGCTCTCCGCGCTCACATTATCTCTCATCTCCCTGCCGGCCTTTTGAACTTCTCCGCAACGTAGAGCAAAAGGCTCGTATTTCCTGTGTATTTCAGATTTTTTTTCCTTTTTTCTCCACTGGGGTCCACCTCCCACCCCTACGTCACATATGAGTAGAATTACTTCATCCATTTGAGCCTTGAATCTTGCCTTTAGGCTTAGTGTCTGTGATGACATGTGTTCTAGGCCATCGAAACTGATCGACGTGCTGCAATTCTCGGAGGACATCGACTTGGAACACTGTTTCTATCATGAGCTACGGAAGCACCATTCACGTGATAACAGCCGACGCCACAACAAAGCAGACGCGTTGCAGACTGCGCAGTCCTACCGTTCTCACAGCAATGTGACGTGAACAAGCCAAAAGAGATGCATAAAAATGCTATTTTGCTCAAATTGTGTGCATGGGCGCAACACGATCATACTAGGGGCCCAAAAACATGGGTGCTTCTTCTTTACTTCAGGCATGGGAGGAACTGCTGGTCAAAGGCAAATCGGCGATGTTCGACTGCGTTTTGTTACGGTCGGATACAAAAAGCGGTGGGCCCTAAGTCAAGAAAAATGGATAAAGACTCTCTAAGAGACAAGTGCTGCCGAGGGGAAAGACTAGGGCGACGGACTAGCCAATGGAGAACCAACAAGCATGGTGAACCGTCACGTTTGCACTTTTTCAAAAGTTCTGCGACCCTCACCTAGGTAATCCCACTGACCACGGCATGTGGATAGGCGTATGAGCTTTTCCTGAGCAAATTCTTCAACTCAACTCTTCTTCTTGATAAGGCGTAGCAGGCTCTCGTCTACAGGATACGCACACATAGTGATTCCTCAAATTTAACTTTAACGAACCACGATTGGTCTGTCCGTTGGAACGCATGATTTCAACGTAAGAGCTGCTTGCCACCAATTTTCCGCGTATCTTTGCTTGTGGCACAGGGCTCTGTATTGCTAAAGTGTTCAGGATATCCTGCCGAACGTTCTCTTTAGTCCATCATGTTTCAACGTGAGTTTGGCTTGGAATTTTTGCGAAGTTTAGTTCACGAACACCACACGATGTGATTTACCACGATATGAAACCATCACGTCTTGCCATATCATCCTGGACCCAACAAAGCTTTCGGAAACAGTCAGGCTTGCTGATTAGCGTCCTATCATGTGGATCGATTGACAAACCTTTTCTCCAATAATTAATCCGATTGCAGAAATAAGGCTTACTTACAAAATTGAGAAGGCATCAACTTGCACCGCTGCTCTCTTGCCATTTTGCCGCATCAGTCGAAATTGGGACGTTCCATGCTTGTACGGCTCCATATTGATAGAAAACGAAGGATCATGACAAAACGCAAAATTTCCCATTTTCACCTTCCACCAGCTGATTAAGCGCACTGGACTCTGTATCACATTCGCGCGCACCTCGTTTACTATTGCGCCGATAACCTTAAAGGAGGAATTCACGATTAGAATGAAGGTCGAAGAAAGGGAAACTGACCTAGTTGAGGGACCCACGGACCTCCTGAGGGTGCGAACTGACGCGCAATTCGCATGGAAAAATTTGACCTCGGCGACCTATCATGCCTCAAAGCTGGCGGGTCCGGCGATCTCCGCCCACCGATCATCTGATCACTCGCCGTAGTTCAATACGTGGCGAGTGATTAGATAGCTGAGAGAGCGTAGTGTTGAAGAGGGCACAGCGATGAGAGTCGCATCAATGCTCGAATCAACGGGCAAGGAAGGGGTACCATTTCTCGGGTTCTGGGCCGTTTCTCATGGTTCTTTCTTCTTAGTCCCCTAGGTTAATTTGAAATGGGTTGCTTTTTCATCGTGAATTCGTCCTTTAATAGCCCTTCTCCCATATCCAAACCGGCCGTCTTAGCACCGCATGAGTATTGTAATGGTGGTAGACAGAAGCTTCCCGGACACTCGGGTCATTCCCATGTAGCACTATCAAACAAGTTAACGGTGCAAATGACTGCTTGTTTCGTGAAGAGGTGAGGCTTGACGAATCCGTAATCATTGCATTTTACATGGTTAGATTATGGAGTGAGCGCCAATCTAACCACTCACCAGGAAATGCTTTGAACTTCCCATGGAACTTTGGAAGGAGACCTAGATGTATTGTATTATTGTTTATTGTTTATTGATAGAGTCTTGAACGCTGATTACAAATATGGACACTAAAACTGCTACGTGAACTTTCTAAGAAAGTTATGAGCCTTCAAAGTTGGCAAAAAACGTTACTGAGGCGAGCTTACCTGGTGGAATCACAGTCGCCGTGGCTCTGCGCCAAAAACGAGTCTCATATTCGTAATCAGGGCACCCATTTACCCTTATAGAACAAGTTCCAGGCAAAAAGCAACCGTGTTTCCACATAGGTTGCACCTCATCATTAGCGTTCTTTTGCAACTTTTAAGGCTCACAACTTTCTTACAAAGTTCACGTAGCAGTTTTAGTGTCCATATTTGTAATCAGCGTCCAAGACTCTATCGATGTAGGTCTTCTTTGAAGTTCCATGGGGATTTCAAAGCATTCCCAGATCAAATCTAAGTAATATAAATAAAATCTACAGTCCAATCCTGTGGGTTTAGTATTAGATTTGAATGCGTGCCTTGTTGCCGCAACTTGTGGGCCACCTTGTATTCTGAAGAACTAAGCTTAGTTAAATATCATTCAAGAGAATAAGGCACTATTCACTATTACGACCCCAAAAACTCAAAATTTTATTTTTCGTCGAAACTTCGCCTATAGGGGTAATTCGGTGCCCTGATCACGAAAATGAGGTTCATTTTTGGCGCTGGCGCCAAGGGTGTTTTCACCAAATTCGCTGTAAACTTGCATATAGGGGTTATTTGGGGTCCTGATTACGGAATATGACATTCGTTTTTGGCATTTGCACTATTCAACGCATATTTCCCGTTTTCTTGGGCTCCTCTCACTTGTACATATTACCTCGGACTAAGCTTAGGAGGAGGGGCGTTCCTACGTGGGTGAACCAGGCAACGTGTGGCAAATGTTGAAGCGTATAAGATCACAGGATGAGTGATTTACTCATCTCGGAGCACTCCTCTCCCCAAAGGCTTAGTCCTGATCGCGAGCTAATCAGTGAGAGGGCGCAGACGAGTCGAAAATAGGGGCCAAATAGCGCAAGCGGCAAAATGGATGTTATATTCGTAATCAGGACCCCGAAGAACCCCTGTATACAAGTTTACAGCGAATTTGGTGAAAATAGCCCTGGCGCCAATGGCGCCAACGTTGAAAATGAATGTCATTATCTCGTAAACAGGGCATCGAATAACCCCTATGTGGCGAAGTTTCGACGAAAATCAAAATTTTGAGATTTTGGGGTTGTAATAGTTGAATAGTGCCGATAATTTTACGGGTGTGGACCGCTAGGATAAAGCAGCTTTGCGCTTTCCGGAACGCAAAATTTCTTCGCTGGGAGCCTCGCGTTCACCCGATCACCATTGGACCTAGGGTTAGGTCGCTTTCTGTCCTAGCTTCGCACATCCTAATTATAGCAGTGCTACAAAGACTTGGGCCACCACGATTCATAACTTCTCTAGTCGACGTAACACGCAAAGAATATGTGTTTCCGAGAAATCGCAGCATTTACATCTAAGGTGTAGTCCAAAAAGGACTAATTGTTCGCTTGCATCATCTTTGAATTTCTCTCAATCGAGCGACACTCAAGAAACGCCTAAAAATATATTAAACAACGAAAGAAGGCGACAAGCATCGCAAAATTCTGACAAACCACTCAGTTCTCCCAAGTGTGTGCCAATGATCGTGGGCGATATCGCCTCAAAATGCGTGCTGCATGGACGAATTGTCGCACCAGGGATCTAAGGCCTTTCAGGACGGCCGCTGTGACCAGTTACGATCGAGAGTGTTGAGGCTAGTCGATAAGCATCTACCACACCACACTCGAACTTTCGAATGCCCATGAGCCTCAGACTCTTTGTTTGAGTTCGCGTTGAGCATGTGCGTATAGATCGTCCGAAGCATAGCGATAGTAAACGATTAGGATGACCGGCTAAACGCGCCCGTAAAATCTTTAATTTTTCCGACTTGTGGTGAGAAAAGAAGGATATTCCAACTTTCAAGCGACACTAACTCAGCGGTCAATCTGTAACTTCTTTTGGATTTTTTTCTGCTGATCAATTTATCCCTGGATGATCCTCTCAATAGTACCTTAGACATTCAACCAAACTCCACACTTTGCATACCGACACTTCAGTGGACTTCTTTTTAACCATAAAGCAACCTATTTCAAATTTGTATTAAGGTTACAAAAGGTGCACAGCTAAGTTTATCTCATGACCATCACAGCGAGACATTTTGAAAAGACAGCCGACTTCAATCACAACGACAACAATTGAACACCAAGTGCGGTGATTGCGGGACGATTCGCAGCCGCTGGTGCGACCGGAACGCACCACAAACCACGCCCAGATTGATGTTCCATCCTCGTCACCGCAATCAGAGCCGATCGTCAGCATTCCGCGCCATCACATTGACCGCAGTAATTCAAAGGGAAAACCGCCATACACACTGGCTAGAAACAATTACTTCGAGTGAGAAAACGACGATGTCAGTGACTCCTTTTTTGGACGTAAGCTTGAAAAGAATGAGATACAACGGAAGTGAGAATGCGGCACAGGGATAAATCGATATATCATCATCATAAGCACGTGGAGTGCGCCCGCAACACGTATCGATTGAACCAATCGGTAAAACCATCATTAAAATACGACTTCAAGAAAGAGTAATGAACAAAAAAATGTAATTTGTCAACCAAAAAAAGACCAATGGATTACAAGCTGAATAAAAAATACTATACTGAAATGCGGAATGCTACAAATAGGGCAATTGATACGATGATGAGGATCGAATACATAAGAAACCAAAACAATGTACTCACCTCAATAAAAAGAAGACCATCAAATTAAATTATCATAAAAATCATAATAAAGTATGAAACATGGAAAAGAACTTCTGATGAAAAAGAAATAGATTGGGCATACACAATCAATTCTGACGCTACATGATGTACTCGCACCAACAATCAACAACGAGGCTCCAACATGAATGACAAGAATTGATAAGTAAACCTTGAACGAACATGCCAAGGACTTTGAACTTACTACGGCCTTAATAAAGCCGCCTCTCCAAAGAAGTATTCATTGGGATCTCTGCTCAGGTGTATGTAGTCACCTCGTAGACGGTTGCCTTCTTCTCGCCTGATCCTGTCACAATCAGCGAGTCGTCACTGGCTATATCACACGATAACACAGACGACGATTCCTTCGCTTGTAACAAAGATGCACCATACGGGGTCCTCCATGCGTTCAACACGTTGTCCTGCACAATAAACAACTTTGCAAAAAATCTGATATAGCCTGGAGACTCGGCGGTGGAAAGCCGATTAAGCCAAGCCTCTTCAATGCCAAATGATAATGAGAAATTTTGACCCTTTCCCACCACCAGCTGCAGAGCACGGAATCCTTTACATCTCCCAAGAACTACAAAAACTAGCTGCAAATCCGTAAACGAGGAGAAGCAAACTTCGAGTACACTTTTTAAACACTTCGCGCCCAAGCTGGCCTTAGCTTACTGAATTGCTGAAGGATGCAAAAAAAGACATTCTCATAAAAACAATAGCATTTTCTGCAATGGTCATTCGTTCGTTCCCACAATAGAACCCTTCTGAAGAAGATTCCCAACAGCCCCGAATTCGGTGCATATCTGACGATAAAGCCCATCCTCGGGCTACAGCGACGTCAAAGCGATCCAAGGAAGGACAATATTGTTTAAGATGCCAGGGCAAGGATTGCCTTGATTGCGTTGAAGTAAAATAGACGCTAAGCTGATCCTGTTCTAGGTTTCGAACGCTGCTCTAGATTTCGAAGACAAATAGAGAATGGAGACAGAACTTCTGATATTTCTATGCTATGATACTGGGCGACAGCAACTGAATACACACTACTACTACTACTACCAACCACCCCGTTCGTCCTCTTATTGGACATTAATCACACAGACAACCCATGCAAAATATGAATGCCTTTCACAAAAAGATATCAAGATGGTTCGCGTTGCATTCCAGCATTATTATTATAAACTCTGCATATTCTCCGAGATAAAAGCTTCTATGGCTTTCTAAAACACCTCAGGATCTTTTTTCAAAAAGATACAACACCTAACATACCTTTCCCGTCGAGACAAACCATCGACCAGAGTGAGCAAATTTGAGCGACAGAACACATGATTCGTGTTGATGCAACTGATACTTCTCTGTACGAGTTGTGTTCAGAACCTACAAGCAAAATAGAAAATAAAAAACGATGAAGTAAAATACAAGGAAAAGTCTTCTCAGCTACAATTCAAAAAACTATAAAATTGTCCCAAAAGTTCGTGTGCATCTTGCACTTTCCTGAGCATAATCTAAGCTTATTTCAACACAAGCACTACCTATCTTCTGCACCTTCACTTAACACTGACTTGTTGCCAAAGAGCAGCCAAAGAGTAGGTGCCTCATCCCAACTGCTTGGCGATTTCAAGCGGAGGGAGACACTGGGGTCACTGGGGTCATCTTCAACCGCTGAATCTCACCATAAGTCTCTCCCGTTGATCACAATAAACTTGACCGACACCATAGGTGCAGCGAGAGAGCTTTGCTGTGGTTACCTCGAAAACGCTCGGCAAAGGCGAAGCATGGCTTTGTGGTGGATTTGTAAGTTCTTCTGCCTTTTTCGCTTGATCCATCCCGTGGAGCTCCTACGCGTGGTTGTCTCTTCTCATCGCCAGTAGCGCTTTTGTTCAACCATTGCGTACAGATGGAGTAAAAAACAAGTTATAGAAGATCTCGCGTCGCAGGGCTCCATGGTCAGTTGATGAGGGAATCTTTGGCAGAGTTCCGAACCCTTTCGAATGGGAGCAAAAACCTTCACGAACTGTGCACCTGAAACACCAGAGTCTGATGCTCCACACAGCAGGTTTTCTCGTGCGGACTTCGCTCTGATGGGGAGCACAGCTACTCCAATGCAACAATGACGTCCTCCCTATACCAGGGTTCCTTCCAAAGGAGTAGCAACTTCAGCGAAGGAGATTCAACCGTTCTGATACACATAATGGGCGACGACAGCCAGATGTATGGCAGAGCAAATGTTGTGTCTGGCTCCATTGCCTTCATTGCCGGTTCAGGCAAGATCATGAACAATGCCTGACAAGTGTGGCTCTCTTCTTTTATCATTCCAAACTCGAAGAAAGCGACAAGGGGTAGATGTATTTCAGTTATAAATTACTACACGTCTACAGCCTACATAAACACAATTAGAAATTTATGATAATAATACCAACCTCCACATTATTATTTTCCATGCCCACTGCAACCCAATCCTCCGTTGGACAACATCCTAAGCTGAAGATCTGACTCGGGAAATCGAACTGCTGCAAAAAGCGAAAATTCACGTAAAGCCAAACTAACGTAATTTATGAAAAAATGTAGATATAGTTAATAGTTGGGCTTACTACCAACAATAGGTAAGGTAATCCTGTCGAAAAATACGAATAACACTTAAAAATCCAAAAAAGGTTGCTCCGGAATTGTGTGTGATCCGGATATATTAGTCTCTGTTGTCAGATAAATTAGAGACGAAACCTACACTCAATTGTCGCCGCTCTCGAAGATCCCACGTGCGCACCGTGTTATCAAGTCCTCCAGTCCATAATTTAGAACCGTCCGAAGAGAGATCAATACATGAGGCTCCCTCTTGATGTCCCGGGAGCGAAGTGACCTACAAGGAATCGAATCAGCCCTATTGCGGGCATCTGATGAGTGACCAGCGACATGTACTATTCTTGAAGTCGTACCTTGGTTTTGGATTCGATATCCCACACAACAATATTTCCATCAGCACAGCAGGCAAACAGCAACTTGTGATCATGCGATAATGCTAAAGCATAACAAGCTTGCGACTCGCTGTCCAATTCTGTGCGAATGGTGCCCGTCTGAAATGAATCGTCGTCAATATGAGCTGGTCCCGTACGAAACGAAGCGAAAGCTAGTTAATAGTCGCGATTTCTTAGAATTGATGGCGAAAAGGCTGGCCTTGAAATTGGCTCGTTGACGGGCCTCCCACATTAATCATTACTTGTATGTCGGAGAATTTTCTTCTCGCCGACGCGTGTGCGCAGCGTGGAGGCGCGCACGGAGACTCATTAGAAATAGTTCTTATGTTCACGTAGCGCAACGACTTCTTATAATCATGATAAGCGAGGAAGATGAACCAGATTGCGCTCATCACCACTAATCAGATTGGGTCGACATCATCATGTTCTGCTCGCATCGAAAATCATTCACGTGGGAGTCAGCGCAGTCTTGTGGAAAAGAAACCAGCGTATATCTGTGGGAATATTGGTCACTAGAGAAAGACAAAAAAAAGCAGAACAGATAAGGCACAAAAAAGAAGAGTATGACATGAAATAATCGGCATACCTGCAAATCCCATATCGTGATTATGTTAGCTTCACCACCAACGATAAGGCTTGTACTGTCTGCAGTAAGTTTGCATGATCGGATATAATTGCCCTGCAGGCATTCCAACGTTGATACAGGTGTTCGTAAAGTTTCCGGAGTACGAGCGATATCCCAAATCTGAAAAGAAAGTTTGAAATTGGTGAAGCAGTTATTAGAACATCTTGAAAGTTGAAAAATATTTTTTATTTCAATATCCGCAGTCGCTTAGATAAAGCACCAATCCCGGTCAAAACACCTAACACTACTCACTTTTAGAACCTCAGAAAATATAAAACGTG
>MU895171.1:0-15843 GCA_036418205.1 Ostertagia ostertagi
AAAATTTTTTCAATAGATATCGAATGCGCGGCGTATCCCGAGAGATTAAGTAATAGCTTTCGTTGTTGGCACAAATACAACACCTTTGTTGGCTTTTCCCCTCAAAAAATTTGAAGTGGAAGCTTCTCAGAAGCTCATTTCCCCTTACAGTAATGTTCTCTACCGATTGTTGAAATTTGAACCGAACGGAGTTTGAAATTCTCCGCCAGTAGCACAGGTACCGTTTCCACGCGGGCCGAACGGCTGTCTGCACCGCCTCCGTTCACTTTTGCAGAGGCACTACGGCTATTACCGTAGTCACAAGGTGGTATTTCAAGGTGAACGTGAGAGACACACCGATGCCGGGAACGCGCGGTGTGCAAGTCGCGAGGTGGGGGTGCTGGTCAGTAGATGCGCTCGTCCGTGGCTGGCTGAGTCAGCAACGAGACACAGAGCAGCAGCAGCAGCCGCTCTCGCTAAACCACAGTATGACGCAGACCGTCGGATCAATAGCACTGGCCGCCACCGGCATTATCGACGACACCATGGCACCGGTCGCCACAGCCTTGGACCCCGGTTATGTGTAGCCAGCCATGATTCGATGTTCACCTTCACCAATGGGTGACGATCTGGTAGCCGTTGACGAGCGGCCTCTGACCTCAGCTGGCTCAAATTATGAGGCTTCAGAGGGTATGAGGGATTCCCTTTTGATGGATTTCCTGAAAATTCAGGTCCCAGGGTTTGGGGCTCATTCCAAAAGCGCCACCTTCACCCAGCCACTGAAACCGTACCCTTGCTCTTGGCATTGGTCAACTAACCGACGTTGACTTACCTACCTAACTGGTTACCTTCGGAAAACCTACTTGCCCCGTATAACCCGCCTACTACTTAAAAATAAATAATCAGTACAGTCGGTGCGTCAGGTTTGCTTGACCCCTTGACCGGCTTACTGATAAACTGATAGTGACCGGGGAACTGTACAACCGAGTGACGTAAAGCCAAGTTTAAACCTGCCGGTGATTAAATCAGTTCAGCTTATCAGTGGTGATAAAAAAGGAGCGCGAACGAACCAGATAGAATTTCGAATACGTGAAAAAAATGCAAAATTTCCAACACGCCGTTATGGCAGCGAAGAGCGCGAGTACGGTAATCGACCTTGAACACCTTGGTTACACTTTTGAATCTTCAAAAACCTTCGTGTGAACAAGTTGAGCCCCAATCTGGTTGCTTGTAGTAATGTTAGGTATGGGAAGAATCCTCGACATCCTATGAGTCAGCAAACAAAAATCGATCGGAAACCAGATGCAAAAAGCTAACTCGCTGCAATCAGTTGCTAGCCGGCGTCAGTCCGGGCCAGCTCGGGTCGTTTTTTGCAATTCTAGCTCACAAATCAAAATCGAGGTGAAGAACACGATGTGACGCGAGCGGTTGCGCAGCGTGGTCGCACAGAACTAGTCTGCAGTTTCTACCAGCTGATAAAAAAACGTTGCTAAAATCGGTGATCAGAAAAATTCCAGATAGTTTAAATAATAGTCATGGCCATGAATACACTATTTTTTGAATATACTCTCGTTCTGGTCATTACAACTGTTCTGAAACCTTATGAATCGACCACACCGTCTAAAGGATCAATAGAAATTCAATAATTCGACATCGGACAAATCTCAGATTTTTGAAAGGCAGAGTCTCCGCTGACTCTGCTCGGGCGTAACATTGATGTTTTCACGAAAAAAAGGACCTCTCGACGGTAAGCTGCCAAGGCTCACCTTATGACGCGCTGATAGGCGCGTTTTTCATGCGGAAAAATTTTTATCCGCCGGCAGTCCGTCGTCGTCGATGCTCAAGATCTCTTATCGATCGCTGTTAGGCAAAAAAAAAGAAACTGTTCTCCAATGACCGTCAGGACTTTTTCACTCTGACGGTGCATCTTTGAGAAGAAAAAAAAAACCGCCAAGCCGGTGTTCGAAGTTGCGCGCCGGTGTGCGATGCCCTTTAAAAATATCGCGCGAGTTTAAATTTTTCAATCAAAAAAAAATCGGATATTGCCTCCTCGTATCCTTTTTGAAAAAACGCTGCCAGTAACCGATCACAACTAATCAATCAAACGATGAAAAGCCCCCGTCGTTGAGGCATAACCGCGTGAGCCTTTCTCCACCTTTGCAAGAATAAACAAGAAATATACTAATTTTTGCCAACCAAATTGGCGGTAACTTCGCATTTAATCGCATTTGTCCGCATCGTATTTTTGGGAAATCGACCAGCAAGGATTAGCGCTGGAAAAATCCTTATTGATTTCATAAGAATCGTCTTAAAATAATTCTCCAAGAGGTATCGGAACTAACTCGACAAATCTTATCCCGTAACAGAAATTCGTCGGCTCTATTTGTCACAGCGAAATCGATTATCGACTTACTTGATCTAGCTTGCCTCAACCCGCTTATTTTGAACCGCTCACCGGTAACGCCTCACAATCAATGGCGTAAAACCAAGAAGATCACATGAGTGGCGGTAGGGGTGAAGTGCTTGACGTTGTTTCTTGAGCAAAAAAATGACAATCTTAGACTATTCTGTGAGTGCTACAGCATTTCGTAACCTTAGCCGGTCTTCAATCGATATATTGATGTTGGGTGAGTACGTAGGCAAGATTCGATTTTAGGAGCCACCATTTGAATTGTCGAGGGCGAAAATCACCTGTAGAGAGGCTGAAACTACATTGCTATCCATGCCACAATCATCCCTCAATGAACCTTTTTCTCTGGACAAACAATATTATTCAGGTCTGGCTGGTACGAAGTATCGAACCGTTTTTGGGCCAAAAATAGCTCTTTGGTTTTCCTGGGTGCACGATTTCTACCCTAACCGGGTCTTCGATCGATATATCGATTGATAAAGCGAATGCGAGCAGGTGAAATTACGTAGCCATTTTTGAATTTTTAATGCAGAAATCGCCCCAGGGGGCCAAATAAAGCGCCCCATGGGGCCAAATAATGCCATAAATCTGAACTAAAACTTCTGAACTCACATTGTCGACATCGCCATCGTTGTTGGGCGCCTGCGGTACCCTGACGTTCTCGGCTTCTGTAAACATGAACAGTGGATTTTTTTCATGGTAAAATCGATACAGCCTAGGATTTTCTGGGCTTAATTGATGAATATTACCTATTTTCATAATGAAATAAACAGCTATTCACCACTGCACCTGTATCCTGAGGTCACAATTCGCGATCTTTTAGCAGTCGCAATTGAGGTCTCAGGGAGCAGGACAATGATGTGAGGAAAGAAAGTTTAAGGAGCTCAAACTTTGCAAAGTTGATTTTCTAGTAAGAAAAGTCCTGAAGTGAAGGAAAACTGTTATCGACTAAAAATACAAGGTCTCGTAAGGAAGAAACCAGCCACTTATCGACATTGCACTTTGCGTTCAAAGTCGAGAGATCGTTCCCCTGGACAACTGTTCCTAACTCGATCAGGACAACAGGCAAACCACGACACTCATCCCGGACGATAGAGAGCTTGAGCAGTTCCGTAACAGACAATAGGTGAGCACGGACGATCGGCGACCACTCTCTTCGCCCGTGATACGGTAGGCGGTCGGGGAGGCTGAGCGGATGTGGCCGACTGCAGCGCAGCGTCGAAGCGCGGGGGCCGTCGTCGGGGGGCGGGGCGTGGTGGCACCGCACACGCACGACCAGGCACCGCCAGCCGCCGCACCGCCGCCGCGCCAGCAGTCGCCGGGCGCTGCGACTTTTGCAGAAGGAGATGGGCTACACGCTGAAGTCGTTCAGGAGACACCGCCGGGGACCAGCTTAGATATGAGAAGGGACGAAAAAGGGGTGCAGCGAGCGGTTCAAACGGTACGTTCTGGCCATGGGAACGGGTCGTAAACCGGCAGAACGCGGAAGTCGATTCCCAGAATCGCCTAGTGCAAAGGTTTTTACGGGGAAAAAGAAAAAACGAAAAGTGCAAAGTCATTTTTCATACAGAGATTTTCCGGTTAGCGCTCCGCTCAAAAACTGATCTCAGGGCAATCGATGAGAAAAACCGGATTGACTGCAGCACGCCTCAAGATCTTATGATGGTTTCAAACACTGGAATTTGAACTAAAAAAAGAGGGAACTGCTTGGGGTTTTTTTTTCTCCAAACATTCTGGAGAATCAGGTTAGTCTAGCCGTTCTACGAATACTATTTCTTCATCCGAACGTTTGCAACGTCAACTGGATCCTGCAAAGCCAGAACCGGTTAGCAAAACCCATTCTTAGTTCTATAAAAAACGAGATTAGAACCGGCGAAGCTGCTGGGTAAGTTTTTCTCTCCTCAGGGTATAGATTGCCTAGCCGAAGTTATACCTTTCCAGCAGAAGTACAGCCGGTTTGAAAATCACAACATCTGGGATAGAGGAATTCGAATTCCTACAGGGTAGCTGTGACAGTATGGTGTTTGAAAGAAGTGGTTACTCAACCTGAGGACCGTTGGTAAGGGTCAGACAAAATGGCGTTTTGGAAAAGGGTTCTAGGAAGGTCCCAAACTAAAAATAGCCTGGCCAGACCCTTAGCAGTGTGATTACCAAGAATGTTGGGGCAGTCACGACTGGGAATGGTACTGGTGCTGGAAGGATGGTGCCAAGTGAAGTGACCGAAGAGCCGGTAGAACTCTTCTGACCTGGAAACCTTAAGACTACTAGCGTCCACTACCTAATCAACAGCTCACTTTATTCCTTGTAGGTATTCTATTAGCAGTCTTTCGAACCTCAGAAAAATGTACGAAAAATACCAAAATCAAGGAGGTTTTGTCCTCAGTTGTATTATTTACTTCCTGGTCAAACCAGTTAGTTTGGAGTTCCAATAAATCTAATCAGTCGAAACCCGAAAACCTCAGCATTCCTAGGTCACGGCTTAATCTTCAAACTATGACACGTCAACGGCAATATTTTCAATCGAATTTTTAAAAACGAGTTCTGTCGGATATAGTAGCTTCGATGAATTGAAACAACCCTAGTAAGCCGGTCAGCCTAATCTTTCCTACGCAGGAACAAGGTTTTCTAACCCACTTCCATCGGATATGCTGATGTCAATGGATTACTGTGAGGAGTAATATCCTCAAATCCGAAAGTTATTCCTTTGAGAAAATGATGGGATGGGTAAGATGCACATCTAGAACCAGAACCATGGACAACTTGGTAACCTCTTCCATAGTCACCATTCAAATGAATCTCCCCTTTTTTAGATATTTTTGGACGGAGATGGTGCAATGGGTAAGGGTGCAGTAACGCAGTTCCTGTCTCCGAAGTTGGCCACACGGCCAACAACACCATTCTTTCCCCTGAGGTTGACAAGTTGGCACGGAGCTGTGTGGGAGGATTAAATCCCCCATCAGGCCATCGACTTTTTCCCTCAACGATTTTCGATCCTTTAAGAGAAATTGCACGCCGACATGAACGATGCATTTAGACCAGAACGGTACCAAATTTGACAGCAAGTTGGATTTGAGCGTTTTCGGGTTCAGGCTCATGTCTGCACCCTTGACGATCGCAGGTTCAACCTTTGCCGAAGTGAAAAAAAACAATGCCTTGCACCTTGCACACCTTTGCAAAAATGGTTCCACTCAGGGTCAGCCGAGCGTCTGACCAATTCCAACGGGTCGGGGGAAGGGGTATGGCCATATTTGAGGTTTGGCGAGTCAACCGTCCACTGTACATCTTCCAACGGGGGTCGTATTTGTGATAGCTGAATTGTGGTTATGCATGCAGGAAAAGGGAGTCGTTTCTACGGAATTGAGTGGATTTTTTAGAATTTTTACAAAAAATACAAAAAATAGGCGAAATTATAGCATTCACCATGTCAACCTTTATATGAACCCCTACCCCTGCTTCTCTAGGAATGCTATGTGTTGGAGGTGGTGGTGCGAGTAGGCCTTATGAGAGACCCCCGGGGACACAGATCGTCAAGTTTTTGGAATCGGCCCAACGAAATGGTCGACCCTGGTTCCAGTACCAGCGTCGGGCTTGGGTTAGCAGATCTACCGATGAAGGTTCCAGTCTGAGACCAAGTCTCTTCTTGAAGGTTCTAAAAGAATCTTGAGGTTCAGTTCCTAAACTTCTCTCCGGAGATTCTTTAAAGAATTTTTTGATTGATCTTTTTGGATCGAAAAATTTGTTTTTGGCAAAAATGACGCTTGTTGTCATTCCCATGGTGCTCAGACAGACATGTGATCGTAGCTCTGACGTGCGTGTTCGATGAATAAGAGAATGTCGTCATCGTCAAAAATCGAGAGATTCATGAAGTGTGACTGGCCTCATTCCAAGGCTGAACTGCAAAAGAGCACGTTCTTAGGCAACGCCTCCATCAGCTGATATATCAGCTGATGAACGGAACTTGAATATGCCTCATTTTTAAAAAATGATCACCTAAGAATGCCCTAAAAAAGCCTCAAGTCAACGTTACTTCATGGCTCTGCCAAAAAAGGCTTCGTAAAGAACTCAGGCGCCTAGAAGGCACTGATTGATAAGAGAGTGATAAGCCCAGAGGCAGTCCGTTCCTTGTCACTGTAGTAAAAGTGTTAGGAAGTAATCAATGAAGCTTCACATTCCACTTGTGGCCCAGCCATGTCAATGCGCGACTTTTGGATAGCTTCGTTCGTTGAAAAGAATCGATTACAAGGGTAAATATTGGCGCTTTGATATTGCGACAGCAGAATTTACAAGGGATATTTCCATAGGAAGAAACCGTTTCCATTTTTGCCGTTTTTTCAAACAGTAGTGAGGAAATGGTGCCAGAAAAGGAGGTCATCGTACGAACGTCGTCGGCTGGAGACGAAGTTCTTCAGTAAATACCAGTGTGAACCAAACACTGAGCAGTCAGGCGAGTTTTTTCATGGTCGAACGGGGGCTAGGCAAAGGGTGGCGATGGGGGGACTGCGTCGAGGAAGGAACGGCTGGGCGGCCGCCGGCTGCCTGGACTGACTAGGGCGGGACGCCGGCGCCGGCATGAGAGAGAGGTGTGGAAAAAAACGAACACCGACTGAAAGATCGATTCAACACATCGCCGAGGAGGCCGTCCCTGCCGGCCGTCGGTCAGCACCGCGACACGAACGGCAACGAAAACATGGCCGGCCTTTGGTCGATGCCGACCGGCCAATGACTCACTTCGAAAATTCCTCGCGTAACTGAAAAATTCCTCTGTGCAGGACTTTTCGACCCGCTTTTCAGCGCGCTTTCACCGCGATTTTTGCCGCACATATGTACTTTTCGTTTGCAAATGCCCAATGCAATCCATCTGAAAACGACTAATCGTGCCTGGCCGGCGGCCGGGACGGCGATGGTGGTGGCGCTTGCGGCGCCCGATGGTGGCGGTGGTCTTGCCCGGCACCGAAAAAAACCGCCGACCACCGGCTCGCACCCGCCGCCGTCATCTCCGCACCCGCCACCCGCTTACACAATACGAAATTGAGGTCAAAGCACTGAAAAAAACTGGGCCACTACGACGGGGAAAACGCGGTCAATCGCGCATTTCACAAAACTTACACCAGCCTGTCTGGGTCAGTGGCGCAGCTTAGGTGAATCGTTCAGCGCGGAAATTCCTGTGGGAAAAGGGACCTGGGACAACTACAATCACGAGAAGCTTCCGGGCAGGGTCAACCCTACGTTGCTACAAGTAACAAGGGGGGTCGTAGTTTGTTGAACTTTGTGGTGGGGGTCGTACTTGTTTCGGTAGTTTTGTTCCCCCCTATGGAGTTATAGGTGAAAATCGGGGAAAATGAGGGGAAATATAGGGGAATTTTGCTGTTTCACTTGACGGTGTTTTTTGAGGGAAAATTGGTGTGAAGAGGGGGTCGTATGAAACTTCTCGTGAAGGAGGGGGGTCGTAAAAATTTTGCAAAAAGTACCAACGATAGGACCGACCCTGCTTCCGGGTTCGACGGATGATTCTGCTCCTTGATTCCTTAGCGATATATGGGAAGGATTTCCAGAGAGTGATGATGCTAATCTGAATGCCCTTCCTTGTTAGCATAGAGCTTAAAAGCTCTGGGAATCTTATCAAAAGCCTAGCTATTTTCTGGGAAAGCTTCTGAGAAGTCTCACACCGGCTTAAAACTACTGAACCATTCAGTTGTAACGAGCTTGTTGCAGCGTGCACTTTGCATACTGCAAATTGACTGCTTCTAAAAACAGCAACGAAAAACGCTTCGGGATCAAAAACCTCTTCACTCAACTGGGTGCTATAGAAAGTGCAATCGAAGAATGAGCTCGACATCAATAAATCTCTTAGGGAATCCGCCACGCATTCCCTTCCCACCTAGATTTACAGAGGCAAAAATTTGTAGAACATCTGCCCCAAAAGGCTCAAAAAATCAATTTCATTATTTTACGCTGACAGCCAATGAAACGCGGAACAATTTTTTTCGGATTCCGAGGTGTATCCCTTCCCCGATGCTGGGATTCGGTCCAAAAATCGAGAGGGTGATAGCACTGCCTCCTGCCGTTGCACCACCAGACCTCAACACCTCAATAGAGCTAATAAGAGGTTTTTAAATATGAATGAGCCATTGGTTCGTTTCCCAGTTATTCTTCAAATCTGGATACAACATCCAAAATTCCAAAGATACGTCTATTTTTATCTGGCCACAACGCTCACCGTCGTCTGCATGAAATTTACGGTAGAAAGGCCCCGTAAGTTTGGCACTGAGTCCAGCGTGGGCCTCCGTAGGGTCTTAAAGCTCATGAAAGGCGAACTTACTCGTCAAAGAGAAGGCAACGATCGACCTTCCACTATCCAGCAGGAAAAACGCGCGTCATGTAGCAGTCCTATTACCCAAGACTTAGGATCATACTTGGAACTTTCGAAGTGTGGTCATGTTCAGATTATGTGGTTGTCATTGCGAAATTTTGGTAGAGTCCCGCGGTGAAGTTCGTTTTGGAGATAGTTGAGGGTGGCCCTTGCAAGTGAGGTGGTGGGGGGATGGTTTTGCATGGGTTTTATTGGTTTGCACGAAAATGGCATGAAACGGGTGAAAGCGGAGCATTTGTCGCTCCAGAAGTTACGCATGTCACCCGCTCGAGAGTATTTTTTGGAGGGAAATTGAGGGCGGAGTTGAAGTGTATCGACTGGTCTCAAAATCGAATACGTCAGAAACTGCCATGGTAATGAGAGTGATAATGGGAGTGGTGGGCGAGGTGGTAATGAGGCCAGGGATATCTTTCCCAAAGTGTTTGTGGTGATAGGGGAAGGATCCGTGTCGAGATCTACGTAGGCCGATGTCAGACTTTGCGAATCGCGCGATTCGCTACTAGCGATTCGCGCGATTCGCTAGCGTCCGCGGTCGCGTTGCGGTACCAGCCAATTGAGTGATTCACTGGCCGCGACGCGACCGCAGACGCTAGCGAATCGCGCGATTCGCAAGTCTGACATCGGCTCCCACCCTAACGTTGAAACGTGGCTACCAAGAGCGCGTCCATAGAACACCAGCTCACGCTTGTCATTGTTTGCTTTGAGAGATGTGCTACTTTGGGTTTTATATTTAGAAGGCCAATGATTTTTGGGCCCCAAATATGCAAAACATTACTCATCAACCCACATTCAATGGATAACTACTTATTAATCCCAAGTGAAAAAATCTATTTTCATAAACTTTTGATCAGCTGAGCTTGAGCTTTCCGGGAAAGAACAAAAACCAGCCTCTGCAATTAGGTTGAATTTGCAGATCCGCAAAATATTCACAGAAAAGCATCATTCACCCGATATGTCCATAAAATATCACCGCCCAGGCCGAAGCGTTTAATCCTCTCTGGGGTCGGCTGATGTATGACCTTGTCTGGGAGGACTGAAATAACTGACTTCCCACCGGTTGGCTCCGTAGGTCCTTGTATAGGTCCTACCGCATTCCAGATGCCATTACAATCCTGCGTGGGAGTAAAATACGCAGCGCATCCCAAAAGGGATTGATAAACACGGAATGCTCTATCCTTTTATCCTTGTGTATATAACATTTGGGAAAAGAGAGGTGGAGAGAGCTTCGCTTGTCTGGGCAAGATTGATCAGGGATTTGATCCCCCGAAGAAGTGAGTGTTGACGGCGCCACTCACCAGTGCTTCACGTTCCTCGGGCTGTGGAATTGGGACTGCACAAAACTCGCTCAATCGTCATTCATGGATTGCATATGACTTTCCGTTGATTGTTGAGGGAGTGGGATATTTTGTGGAGAGCAAATTTCATAGACTTCCAAGCAGGGTCAACCCTATTTTGAAAATTTTTTACGACCCCCCCCCTCCCAAGGTGGATTTGATACGACCCCCTTTTCCACACCTCGACCACCATCATCGTCTCTATAGTATTTAATTCTGATACCACTCAACCCACCAACTCCGCCCACTTTTTCCTCCAAAAATGCCGTCGAGCGGGGGTATATACGCGCGCTGAAACGGCAAATTTTTTTCCTGCGCCCCTCAACTCACCCAGCCTACCTACCTACCCATAAAAACTTCAGTTTCACCTCAAACTCACAGCGATTTGAAACGGTACGACCCGGCCGCCCTCCGCCCTCCTACGAGACCTCCCAAATCAGGAGTACGACCCCCCGTTGTTACTACTAACAACGTAGGGTTGACCCTGCTTATAATTATACCTAAGAGTTGAAGGCATACTCTACGACTAGCTTGATTGAATGACTTCCAAAATTACACAGACCGTAGGCTGCCTGAATGAGGCATAATGCTTGTGGAAGCGCCACAATGGAGGCCACGAACCGCGGCGGTCCCTTGCCACTTGGTCCACCTCCTGGTATTCAGAAGATAGGCTGTCTGCGTTCGCTGGTCCTGCATATCTCGTTTCCGAGTCTGTCGCACTTGCACGCCACCGATACACTTGTGGCCTGTCCATGTATCATTCACCGCCAAACAGAAGAAGACTCAATGTCCCGGGTATCCTGCCGGCAAATCCATAATTTTCTTGAACAGATTATCTATTCGGAACGTAAGGGTACAGTCGAACTTATTTGTAAGCTCAGAACGCTGCAACAAGTAGAACGCTCTTTGACGTCTTTCCCGTGGCTCTCGTTGGAAAAAAATAAGAAACGACTGAGCGGAATGGTTCTGCCTGCCAAATAGCTGCCAAAATTCTATAAAAAAAGATAAGCATTTGCCGTTGATCAATCCCTTTTTGGGATGCGGCACGCATTCTACTTCCATTTGTACATTCGTAGTGGCGTTTGAATGCGATGTGGCCTATACAATGACTTGCGGGGGCCAGCCGATGTACAAGTCAGTGTTTTTATCCTCCCAGACAAGTCTGGTACCAATTAACCGACCCCGGAGGGATGGAAGGCTTGGTTGGCCCGGGCGACTCACGACCCAGGATTTGATCCCCGGACCGCTCGCGTGGTAAGCGCGCCACTTGCCACTACACCACTTCCTCAAAATTCCTAATCATGGAAAAAATATATGAGCTGTCTTTACGTTTGCTCTGAGATGTAGTCCAACTGGTTAACTTAGAGATGCCTAATAGCCAAAAGAAAAAACCAGAGCCCTTCTTGATCCACAAAAGCTTAAAAGCTCTTGGTATTGATCAGGCTCCTTCTTGCATAGCCACGCATCTACAGCACCCCCAATGTGTGATGGCATTTGAGTGCAATATCGCTTACACAATGTGGTTGCGATTTGATGTACTATCCCAACTTTTTATCAGCTCTAATTGCCATCAGGAACCAAATCTATCCTGGGCGAGATTAACATTCCGGAATTTTGACCCCGGAGAGCGCAACGAACGAACTCACTGTCCAGCAGGAAAAACGCGCGTCATGTAGCAGTCCTATTACCCAAGACTTAGGATCATACTTGGAACTTTCGAAGTGTGGTCATGTTCAGATTATGTGGTTGTCATTGCGAAATTTTGGTAGAGTCCCGCGGTGAAGTTCGTTTTGGAGATAGTTGAGGGTGGCCCTTGCAAGTGAGGTGGTGGGGGGATGGTTTTGCATGGGTTTTATTGGTTTGCACGAAAATGGCATGAAACGGGTGAAAGCGGAGCATTTGTCGCTCCAGAAGTTACGCATGTCACCCGCTCGAGAGTATTTTTTGGAGGGAAATTGAGGGCGGAGTTGAAGTGTATCGACTGGTCTCAAAATCGAATACGTCAGAAACTGCCATGGTAATGAGAGTGATAATGGGAGTGGTGGGCGAGGTGGTAATGAGGCCAGGGATATCTTTCCCAAAGTGTTTGTGGTGATAGGGGAAGGATCCGTGTCGAGATCTACGTAGGCCGATGTCAGACTTTGCGAATCGCGCGATTCGCTACTAGCGATTCGCGCGATTCGCTAGCGTCCGCGGTCGCGTTGCGGTACCAGCCAATTGAGTGATTCACTGGCCGCGACGCGACCGCAGACGCTAGCGAATCGCGCGATTCGCAAGTCTGACATCGGCTCCCACCCTAACGTTGAAACGTGGCTACCAAGAGCGCGTCCATAGAACACCAGCTCACGCTTGTCATTGTTTGCTTTGAGAGATGTGCTACTTTGGGTTTTATATTTAGAAGGCCAATGATTTTTGGGCCCCAAATATGCAAAACATTACTCATCAACCCACATTCAATGGATAACTACTTATTAATCCCAAGTGAAAAAATCTATTTTCATAAACTTTTGATCAGCTGAGCTTGAGCTTTCCGGGAAAGAACAAAAACCAGCCTCTGCAATTAGGTTGAATTTGCAGATCCGCAAAATATTCACAGAAAAGCATCATTCACCCGATATGTCCATAAAATATCACCGCCCAGGCCGAAGCGTTTAATCCTCTCTGGGGTCGGCTGATGTATGACCTTGTCTGGGAGGACTGAAATAACTGACTTCCCACCGGTTGGCTCCGTAGGTCCTTGTATAGGTCCTACCGCATTCCAGATGCCATTACAATCCTGCGTGGGAGTAAAATACGCAGCGCATCCCAAAAGGGATTGATAAACACGGAATGCTCTATCCTTTTATCCTTGTGTATATAACATTTGGGAAAAGAGAGGTGGAGAGAGCTTCGCTTGTCTGGGCAAGATTGATCAGGGATTTGATCCCCCGAAGAAGTGAGTGTTGACGGCGCCACTCACCAGTGCTTCACGTTCCTCGGGCTGTGGAATTGGGACTGCACAAAACTCGCTCAATCGTCATTCATGGATTGCATATGACTTTCCGTTGATTGTTGAGGGAGTGGGATATTTTGTGGAGAGCAAATTTCATAGACTTCCAAGCAGGGTCAACCCTATTTTGAAAATTTTTTACGACCCCCCCCCTCCCAAGGTGGATTTGATACGACCCCCTTTTCCACACCTCGACCACCATCATCGTCTCTATAGTATTTAATTCTGATACCACTCAACCCACCAACTCCGCCCACTTTTTCCTCCAAAAATGCCGTCGAGCGGGGGTATATACGCGCGCTGAAACGGCAAATTTTTTTCCTGCGCCCCTCAACTCACCCAGCCTACCTACCTACCCATAAAAACTTCAGTTTCACCTCAAACTCACAGCGATTTGAAACGGTACGACCCGGCCGCCCTCCGCCCTCCTACGAGACCTCCCAAATCAGGAGTACGACCCCCCGTTGTTACTACTAACAACGTAGGGTTGACCCTGCTTATAATTATACCTAAGAGTTGAAGGCATACTCTACGACTAGCTTGATTGAATGACTTCCAAAATTACACAGACCGTAGGCTGCCTGAATGAGGCATAATGCTTGTGGAAGCGCCACAATGGAGGCCACGAACCGCGGCGGTCCCTTGCCACTTGGTCCACCTCCTGGTATTCAGAAGATAGGCTGTCTGCGTTCGCTGGTCCTGCATATCTCGTTTCCGAGTCTGTCGCACTTGCACGCCACCGATACACTTGTGGCCTGTCCATGTATCATTCACCGCCAAACAGAAGAAGACTCAATGTCCCGGGTATCCTGCCGGCAAATCCATAATTTTCTTGAACAGATTATCTATTCGGAACGTAAGGGTACAGTCGAACTTATTTGTAAGCTCAGAACGCTGCAACAAGTAGAACGCTCTTTGACGTCTTTCCCGTGGCTCTCGTTGGAAAAAAATAAGAAACGACTGAGCGGAATGGTTCTGCCTGCCAAATAGCTGCCAAAATTCTATAAAAAAAGATAAGCATTTGCCGTTGATCAATCCCTTTTTGGGATGCGGCACGCATTCTACTTCCATTTGTACATTCGTAGTGGCGTTTGAATGCGATGTGGCCTATACAATGACTTGCGGGGGCCAGCCGATGTACAAGTCAGTGTTTTTATCCTCCCAGACAAGTCTGGTACCAATTAACCGACCCCGGAGGGATGGAAGGCTTGGTTGGCCCGGGCGACTCACGACCCAGGATTTGATCCCCGGACCGCTCGCGTGGTAAGCGCGCCACTTGCCACTACACCACTTCCTCAAAATTCCTAATCATGGAAAAAATATATGAGCTGTCTTTACGTTTGCTCTGAGATGTAGTCCAACTGGTTAACTTAGAGATGCCTAATAGCCAAAAGAAAAAACCAGAGCCCTTCTTGATCCACAAAAGCTTAAAAGCTCTTGGTATTGATCAGGCTCCTTCTTGCATAGCCACGCATCTACAGCACCCCCAATGTGTGATGGCATTTGAGTGCAATATCGCTTACACAATGTGGTTGCGATTTGATGTACTATCCCAACTTTTTATCAGCTCTAATTGCCATCAGGAACCAAATCTGTCCTGGGCGAGATTCGATCCGGATTTTGAAACCCGGACCGTGCGCTCGGAAAATGGCGCCACCTACCATCCCAGTTCGTGAGCGTTATTCGTGCAAACCTTCATGAAATCGTGCCCAGTTGGCAAAAAAGTGGCATTTTTAAAGGAAAAGACCCAGTTTCAACGAGCTTTTCAGCCGTTGGATTACTTCTCTTATAATTTTTTTCCAGTAATTCGTTTGCTTCCCAATTCATTCGAAGCACTACAGCAAGACTTCAATAGGTCGTTCTAGACAAAAAGTTTTGTGCCGCTGTAACTGCCCATATCACAGGCGCCATTATGGTAGCCCGTCTGAGCTAGTGGTGTGACAACTGGCTCAGCTGATACACGTATGATCAACAGATAAAAAATCGAATCAATTACCGCCTGAGCCATCTTAGCTCCTCAGTGAATGACTCGGCAAAATAAAATTTGACCGAAACGCCGCAGTTTTTTGACATTTTCTTCTGAAGGGGAATTCCACGACAAGATCGGAGGTCAAAGAAGGGAAACCTACGTAGAGGAAGGACAGGCGGGACTCCTAAGGGTGCGGACCGACATGCAATTCGGCGAGGGATATGCGCCTGCCATCTAACCATCCGCGCCACCACCGCCGCGGCACGCCCACTCTCTCCCCGTCTGACTCTAGCCGTTAGCAGAGAGAGCGTTAGCGTTGAAGAGGGCAGCACCGATGAGAGTCGCATCAATGCGGAAATCAACGGGCAAGGAAGGGGTCCCATTTTCGGGTTCTGGGCCGTTTCTCATGGTTTTTCTTCATCCCGGCACCACTGACCACCTCTACCTTATTCTAATGGCTGCCTTCTAATCGTAAACTCCGCCTTTAACTTATACAGAGGTTCCGAATACAGCTACACTACTTGCACCACGTGATATTCACTGCGCTCCCTCTACTTCACTCACTCACATTTTTCCTTGGAAACAACTCTGATTCGGCCAATTATATTTGTTACTAGGATTCACGCAAAATGCAATCGGTGGCTGCTCCGTTCCGCTCTCATTTCACTGAGGTCACATATTACTATATTTTTCAGGTGAAAAAAGCCTTTACAGGCGGTTTTCGATAAATTAATAATTCACAAACTGTGAATAGAATATTGCTCGATTCCCAGTGGAGCATGGTAGAAAAAA
>MU895175.1:0-14384 GCA_036418205.1 Ostertagia ostertagi
ACGAGCGGGGATGCACTTTCATTCTTTGTACTGCCTTCAAATACGCCCTTCTCATGAAGGTGGAGGAATGGAGCGACTGAACCTGCAAAGAAAATTTAATATCATGTTTTTTTCGGATGTTTTCATTTTCTGCTGCGCTATACCCTATTACCTATCTGCACCATGATACCACTTCTGTTACTGACCCCAAGAGTACGACCCCCCATGGACCAGCCCAACAGGTACGACCCCCCTGTCGAGGATTTCCTCGACCGATATTCACCCTGCTCCCAGGGAAGGCCTCCTGCGTTAAGATTTTTCGAACTTCTTTCAGGGCTCCACCCTCCCCCTTCTAGGCGTCAGTCCAGCCACTTAGGGCGATATCATGAGCGTACTGATAACTCTGTAACACTCCATATGCACCAATTAGACTCTCGTGACCCGTCCGGCTGTTGTGGGCAATCGAATCCTTTAGGAAAAAACCAAATACACCACTTAATTCCTTGTGTCGCAAGGGCGCGCGAGCGCGTCCTGTGCTCACCCCTCCGCCTTCTTGAAAAGTTCGGATACTGCAGTCCGCACGAACCATTACTCCAGAATAACTCCACAACCGCCCCCCCCCCCCCCCCCCCCTCCACACTAGCTCAATACATGAGCGCCTCATCTTGCATCATGGTATTTCACGTCAGTACATAAATATTTATCTTATGTGAAAAGGCGCAAGCATTGCTTCAGGTCTCTATCAACATGATTAATAACCTATGAATGAATTTGCCACCGTTTTGCTTTGCTGCTCCGCTTTCTCATTATCGAATGGTTTCCAGTGAACAGCACCCTACCCCACTTCTGATACCACAGCGCCTCATCAACGTTGCATACCCACACGACTCCAACCAGGGTCAAGCGTGCGTTGAGGAATCCTCGACACGTCGCAGGGGGGGGGTCGTATTGGCCCGCTGGGTGGAAGAGATCGAGCCATTTTGATGCAGTGGGATCATCACCGTCGGAAGACAAATATCAAGGATGAGTCGATGCCAGGCCAGAGGATTTCCAATGAAAATGATATTTCACCCACACAAAATTTTCGTGATTCTGAGGCGTCCGGTAATTCTTAGTTACTTCAGTGTTTTATCACCACACAAGTTAAAGAATCTGAATTTCGCACGCTTTCCAAGAGATATTTCATCTTTCAAGTAAGACCCCGAATCTGAAGGGATGTGAGGTACACGGCGCATCCGAGAAAGGGTCTAGTTGTTGCGCGCGCTTCAACTACGGCTCCTTGGACAAACAACCTCAATTCAGGAACAATCGAGAGAATTCTGAAAGTGTCCGTGCGCATTTACAGGGAGGTGTACACCATTCAACATTGCGTTAACGGACTCTTCAGGGTTAAATTTATAAACATGTAACCTTTAAAGTTGAGAAACGCTAATCAATCACTTTTCTTAGAAAGAGAGAAAAGCAGTGAATCTGCTCTTACTTTAGTACATAATCGCCCTTAAAAGGATATACAGCCGTTGAAATAGTGCCAATGTAGCGAAAAAGTACCTTTCGGCGGTACTCGTGCGAAAATCCTCAACGTAGCCGTTTTTTTAATACTGGACGTTTGGAGCAGTTCTAGTAAGCATTTGATAGAGCAAATCTTCTAGTTTATGATGGCGTATTTACTTTTGGGATTGGATGAGTTTGAACGGAGTTATGGCTTTAGGAAGTAAAAAAACTCGCACTCATCACAAATTTTCCTCGTTAATTTTGCAAAAATCCTCAACGTGGCCATTTTTTGAATACTGGACGTATAGAGCTGCTTTAGCAACGGTTTGGTAGAGAAAATCTTCTAGTTTTGTCTGCCATATTAACTTTTCGAATTTGACGAAAATGAAGCAAGTTGTTGCTTCGGAAAGTGTAAAAACTCGTGCTCATCTCGAATTTTCCTCGTTAATTGATCTAAATTTGTTATTTCTTATAACTTTTTGTAATTTCATACTGATTAGAAAAAGCTCTTCACAAAACTCCCAAATCTGCTTTCAGATTGAAAATTCGTCATATTTGAAGAAAGTTATAATCATTTGAATATTTGTTCAAATTTCAATAGTAAATAAGCTGCTCCACGGTCAACGCCAAAGTCCAGTCAACACACAGCTGGCGAAGGCGGTTACAAGGCTTCTTTTGAGCGAAAGGGCTACGTGCAAATTGAGAACCACAATCTGTGTAGTACTAGAATTTGGTAAGTCTTGTGGAGGAAATAAATAAAGAACAGATGTTGTCATGGTATGCCATTTTTAGTGGCTAGTTTGTCGTTTTCTGGTCTGTTTCTCGTTTGCTCGTTTGGTAGGACTCATCAATAATGATTATTCTTTGACTTTTTCACTTTTGTACTTCTTAAACGAATTTTTGTGGGCGGTGGGGTAGCAGGGCTTTTTTATGAGCAGTTTTGGGGGAGAATTAAACAACTTTTCAACCTTTTCATAGTTCGGCTTTTGAAGAGGGTTGTTTCATGGACTTCGGCCTCCGGCGGAGGGTGGGGGGGGGGGGGGTCGTATTTCCAAATTTTCCTCAACGCCTCGCTTGACCCTGCTCCCAAAAATCGTTACCCATACGGATACCTCACACGTGGATAACGTGTTTTCAAGCGGATTTCACGCTTGCTGTGATTTCAAATTACTTCACTGCGCTCCAGCAAAATGATTTCCCGTTGCCTCCTGCGGCGTCCCCTTCCCTAAGTTCTTCCGCTTCTAAATCTCACAGGCTCGTATCGTTGTTCCTACTCAGGGTTTACCATGACTCTAATGTATATATGATGTAGCAATGTAGCAATGTGTGTATTATTGCACCTACCGGTTTTTGGTGTCTCAGGGGTCGTATCCAATCGTTCATCGAGGGGGAGGCGTAAAAAATCCAAAAAAGCACCCAACGTTGGGGTTGACCCTGTTCACAATGGCTCATTCCCCAAGTGAGCGATACATCTTTGCACAAGCAGTTTCATTCTGTGGACATTTCCGACGGGGTAGGTTCGTCTTTGTGGAAACTGGAGGAGGTGTATAGAAGGGTCGCTGTAGAAGATGTGGTATTTCTGGGACTGGGGGAAATTTCAGAAGTCAATTTTCGAGAGTTTTCAAGAAGTTCAGGCATGGAATGGGTGCGACGAAATTACACCTGATTACAGCCGGTTTCAATATTGTGTTCATATACCTGCCCCACCCTGCTCCAGGGCCGTTTAAGAGCAAATTAAGGGGTAGGGTTGTGTCACCTCGTTGAAGTCAAAAGCTATGGAGACAGCCATGAGGTGGAATTGATGAGGTAGTGCTAGTGAGTCCTCACGTGCGTTTGTATGGAGAAGCAAGCCCTCCAACAAAGGCAAGGGGTCCATAATTTTGAAAATCGGGTAAGCGCGACTTCTGCTCCTGTGAACAAGTAGTTCCAGGAATTTATCCAAAATCGGCCGGTAGGATCTGAAAAGCAACAGTCCCAGCAGGACTTTTACCTTCGACACTAATGGTGTGGAACGATGCGCTAGCCCTAGTCAAGAACATAAGAAGTGTGATTTGAACAAAAAACTCACTTTGGAAAGCGCGGAAAGGCAAGCTGAACACCTTCGAAGTGGGCGTGTCCGCCAATCGGCTGCAATCCTCTCGGTAAACAGATCGCGTGATTGGCTGGGCGGAGGGCATTGCGATCTTTTTGGGGCCGCAGTGGACTACTGAACTCGTCTATCGGTCGCAAATGCCTCGCAGCCAATCACGCGATCTCCACGGCTGGCAAGAGGGGCTTACGATCGGTGGCCGACACGCCCACTTCGAAGGCGTTCAACTCCATTTTCGCGGCTTACCAAGGTGAGTTTTTTGTCAGTCACACTTCTTACGTTCTGACCAGGGCTAGCGTATCGTTACCACTCGATAAGTAAGATTCCTGTTGGGACTTGGCTGCTTGAAGAAAGGATTGGTTCTGCTCTGTTCAACTGATCGATCTGATGCAGTATTCGCCTCACGATCACAGTACCAGAGCTCTTGAAACCTAAAAATCCCAAAACAAAAATTTGTTTCCCCATCCCGACTTCCACCCCCCCCCCTCATCCCCCTCACTCATGGTTTTCCCACCGATTTCTCTTAGCACTTCATGACGTCACTGCGTACATTGCGCACCTACCATTTGCAAAAGCCGGCAGACTCGGCCTAGTTCTGTACCAGGCGATTCATCGATGGTTCTCCTCGTGCTCATAGTGCTTTGTTCAGGTATCACCAAGTTGTCAGCTGTATGTTGTGCAAAGCGCTCTTACTGGAAGCTCACTACAGGCTCAAAAGTGGGCAGTAAACAGATTTAGTAAACAATAAATAGATAAACAAAAGCATGTTTAGGTCTGAATCGATTTGGGGCACTTGAGTGAAGAACTGCCCCACGATGAAACTCGTCGTTGCGCACCTCATGACAGGTAAGGGTCATCGTTTCAATGCGAGTTTCATATTGCGAGAGCGAGTCATGGTCAAGGTAGTCCTACTGTAGCTTCATACGTGTTCATTTATAGGTGCGGGCGATTTCGCGGATCGAGGGCTGGATCCTGCCCGGCTCCCACGGTCCACTCGCTAACTTGTCTGGGACCACAGGTATGGAAAGAATTTCGGCGCTAATCAAGTGAAGAGGGGATATTTCAGTGCTTAGTATTCAAATAGTGCCACTCATAGCTAAGAAAAAATTCATTCAATTTCCAGTTCAGAAGTAACTTCCGCACCTGCTTCTCTTTCGAACGCCGGGATTAGTTGGCGATAGAGGGAACCGAGAGATGAAGTTCGAACAAGAGAGTCGCTTCGCTTACCAGGAAGGTCGTTCAGGGCGTGCCAAGCTTTTTCAAAACGGTTTTTTGCATGATATAGGAACACATGCAAGAACCACAAATCCATGGTTTATTTTCCTAAATGGCTCTCTGAATACAAAAAAGGGGTGATGAAGGAGTCCGTGGTTCGATTCCTTGCGATGACAAATTTTTGCATTTCGGGTTGGCGTCTCAGAATTTGCGCAAAATGGCGTCAGTGCAAAGAATGGATGTCATTTGCATAATAAGAACCGTCACCAACTCTCACAAGTAGCTTTTGTCCAAAAAACGGGTCCTGGCATTTGTGACCCCAAAAGGGGCACCAATGTAGCACAAAATGGCGTTATTACGGCTTCAGATGATGTCCGCACCAAAAACAAATGTCATATTCGTAATCAGGGCACTGAATAACCCCTATATCCGAAATTTCAAGGAAAACAAGATTTTGACCCAACTTCGAACTGTTGGACCATGGGTAAGCCACTAGCCTAGCTTATCTATCAGGGCCTGGACGGTAGATGATATGAAAGCGATCTCCTCGTTATCTAGAATCGGGCTCTAGAAAACGAGAAATCCTGAGCTACAATGAGCAATGGCAGACAGCCATGCCGGTGATGGCCCGATGGACCACGCACGAAGAGTGGGTCGCTATGTTTTCCTTCCTTCAAATAGTGGCATGTTGAAGTTTTGATCCGCCCCCTGGCTAGGCCTCTTGTCGGTAGAAAGATGGGCTTCAACAAAGATGCAAGGAAGTGTGACACGTGTCTTATAGAGACAGGACGTCGGTCTCCGTGTTTATCACAAGAGGATACCCCATTTTCCGCTCAGCTCGCCTCCAAGCCGTCCGTGGACACACGTCGGGTTGTCCCTACGGCCAGTCCAACTTTTCGAGGTCGAGTCAAAATCTCGATTTTCCCCAAAATTTCGGTGTTAGGGTTAGATCAGCGCCCTGATCACGAAGATGACATTTTTTTTGACGCCAGCGCAATTTGGCGCCATCTTGGCGCCACGAATGTTTTTCCCACAGTTGTTGAAGAAAATTCATCCTAATGGGGTTATATTTGTGACCCTAACCATGAATATGGAGTCTAACATAGAGATAGTACCACTTGGCACCCATTCTGAGGTGTTAGCCAAAAAATGCAAAACTGCAAGCCGTAGGGGTCGAACCAACAACCCCTATGCCGCCGTGCCAACTTGAGTCCGTCGTGTTATCCACTAAACCCTAGTGATACGCATGATGGCACCGAAATCCCTTATGAAGTCATGCCACTATCTCCAGCACATAGCTTGGGCAAACGCAATATTTTGTTAGAAGTTCGCGTTGTTTTTAATGCACGGATAGCGGTAACCCTTTAATATGACATCAGTCAACCTTGTGGACGATATGCCCCACAATGAAGCCGTAGAAACGACAGTTTCCAAGGTAATTTTTTCGCTCCTTTTTTGGTATTCAGAGAGCCATTTAGGAAAAATTGAACCATAGATTTGTGGTTCTTGCATGTGTCCCCTATATCATGCAAAAACCGTTTTGAAAAAAGCTCGTCACGCCCTGAAAGACCTTCCTGGTTAGAATTGGGATTGATGTATTGGGTTGTCCCATAATTCCTGTCCGAATTTCGACACTTTCTTCTCATCGCGTTCTATCTTTCCCAAACATAATATAACCATCATCATAATCATTGCTTTTGCATAGCGTTCTAATTGGCTTTGTTTCAGATCCACAAGGGCGATCGTGGTCCGAGTGCCGTTGAGAGGATTTGCTGCAAAAGGAGATCGACCGTCGCACAGGCTCGCCTAGTCCCGTTGGTCCGTGTTTGTGTCGTCCACGTCTGCATGGCACGTCCAGGTGGGTGTTTGTCTGCGTCTGTCTGTGTCTGTCCGAGAAGGACCGTCTCGTCAGTCCGTGTATGTGTTGTCCTAGTCCAACCGCATGCTACGTCCTGGTCGGTATCTGTCTGCGTCAGTCCGTGTCCTTCCCTTTGTTCTGCCTGCCCACTTCTGTACCGATCTCTCCTCCGTGTCCATGCCCTCTTTCCGCTTCTGTCTGTGCGTGTCCGCCTGTGTGCTGCCCCTTCGTGTCCTCCCTTACGAATCTGTCCGACCGTCTGTCTGCGCCCATCTGTCTGCATATATGCGTGTCTACCTGACCAGCCGTCTGCCTCTTGTACATGTCTGTCCTCTCTTTCTGTGCCCGTCTACCTAGCTCTCTGTTTGTGTGTCTATCGGTTTGTCGCCTTTTGTCCTTTCTTTCTGTCTCCATTTTGTCAGGGTGGTATTCTGTCTGCGAGAATTTGATCACAATTGCTGACTGCAGAAAATTTGAGCATTCTCGTTGTCAAAAGGGTATTTTTCTCGTCCAGCACCCCAACTGTGGTCTTGGGTCAGTACTTGGGATGAGAACGGGGAAGAAAGAGCCTTGTGATGGGTGAAATTAGGTTGAAGGTGAGAAGGTGGGAGGAAGGGGTACTTAGGTTCACCTCTTTATACAATTATTATATGACTGATGCTGCTTATAGAAAAGTCTTCATCTCCTTTAACCACCTCGAGTGGTCCTCTCTGTGATCATTTCTGTCATCTGTCTCATTTTTTCCTGTCATTTTTCTGGCTATTTTTGATTTTTACGAGAGCAGCCGTAAGTAAGCGGCGAGATCTTTTCTACCCTAGTACTTCCTCTATGGAGGCTTTGTCTATTCAGTAGTGTGTAAGAGGTGGGTTTTAATGAGCACTAGCCAGAGTAAAAAAAAACTTTGCGTATGACCGATTAAGACGGGGGATGTATATGAGATTTTTTACAGGAACCTATTCGGGGTCAGGTCTCTTCGAAAAGTTAGAAGGGGTCGTATTGTGGACGTTGAATGGGTCGAGATTGTTGGGGAAGGGGAGTTCGCTTTTTTTTGACGACGTGTGATGGGTTAATGTATTGATTTGTCTCAGAATAATCAAATTCTATTGAAACATGTATTTGTGTTTGTATTTGTGGGTGTGGCGATCAGGGGGGGGGGGTAGGTCGTATCGAAACTCTCTCTTCAGGAAAAGATAGTGGGTCGGACCCCATTGATGGCTGAGTTTCATGGTACTGCACAGTGGTCTCTTGCGTTCCTTTCAAATCACCAATTCCTGGCATTTTTCCTCTCTATTTTTCTTACCTTCCTTTCTTTTCAAGTTCGGCTCTACCCTTCCTCGATCTCCTGTAAGCTGACATTGATTATCCTTTCACAGAACCTCGGTCTGTTCAGCTAAAAGTGAGCACTTTTTAGTGAGCACTAGCAAAGCCATCCATCCGACCGACGAGGGTCCACTTGCGCTTTTTATGGGGAAAGGATCGTATTGAGTTTGACTATCTTCGATAAAAGTTTGAAGAGTTCGAATTGGTATTTGTGGAATCCAAGAGGTCGTAGCTGAGGGATGAGGGTCGTTTTTGACGTCTCTTTCTCTTTGACGATTTTGGCGACTTTTTTAGGAAGCGCGATGTAGGCAAAATTAGAGCATCTGCCGCTTCTTTAGGCATGTTTACCCCCTGCTCGGCAATCGCTTCGGAGGGGAAATAGGGGCAGAGTTGGAGGTATGTCGGCTGATACCACCACCCCCCCCCCCCCCTCAGGGAGGCGAGTGAAAATTTCCGGTTCGGAATCGCTCCTCTGATATATTGTGTCATGGGCTGTTTCTCTATTTCCTTTTTCAATTCTTTTCCTTCCTCCTTTCTTTCGAAGTTTGTCTGCTTCTTTATTATACTTCGATGCTTTTGCTTTTGTATTCATCTCCGAATCCTTTCTCCATTTCTATTTTTTTCCATTCCCTATTGTTCTGCTTACACTCCTGTAAGAAACTAGCTAAATACTCCAGTCTTTTCATATTTTCTGGGCTAAAAAAAGACGTTAAGTAGCCGGCCATGAGTATTTGTGAAGGGCTCCGTGAACATCAAGAAATACGAGATTGACATCGACTAGGCTCTTGATCATGCAGCAGCAATAGTGACTCATATTCTCTTGGACAGCAGCACCAACTCAGGGAGGCAGGCTAATGGAAGGACGGATGAGCAGGCAGACTGGTAGACAACCAGACGAAGGGAGGGAGAGGGGAACGGGCGGAGAAGATGGACAGATGCTAACAGAGGTGTGAGTCAGGTAGGCGCGGACATGTGCAGTGGTGGAGCCAGTCGGACGTCGACGGACAGATAGGAAGGGAGGGCAGGTTGGGCAGAAGCAGAGGGGGACCCCAGACAGAATCAGAAATGCGAGGAGCGGGAGACGCGAAGGGGAGCCGAGGAGGAGGTGGGGAGGTACAAGTAAGTGTAGTAGGGAGGAGGGAGAGAGGTGGAATAGACGCGCGGGCACGAGCAATTGTCGAGAATACGTGCACATCTTCCATGCCCCCTCCTAGGTAACACATCTTCCCTCCCCCTCTCGGAAACCTCCATCCACACCCCGGCCTCTCTCCGCCTCCATCTGTGCGCCCCACCCCTATGTGCTCCACCGCTGCCGGTATCTTCGCCTACACAGCTGTCCGACCAAGTCTTACCCATAAACCACGTCTGCCTGCTCATGTACGTGTCAACCTGCCCCATCCGCCTGCCTCCCTGTCCAATGTGCCCGATTCTAACTATGCCCGTCTCTCTCTACCGTCCTCTCGCTGCATGTCTCCCAGACCGTCCACTTACAGGTCCCTCCACTTACCTGTCTCCATATCTGTTGGCACGCCGTCCGATCATCGAAACTTACGATCACAGTTGCTGCTTCAGGAGAATCACGACGCACCTCCTCACTCACAATCTCTTAATTATCAATCCAATCAACAAAGATATTCCAATGCAACACATTACTGATTCCTTTTAGCGGAACCAAATCATTCACTAAAGTTATTTCATCCAGGTCGTAAATACCACACATTAGTTGCACGACGTCTATGAGACCAAAGATCAGCTGATAAATCCAACGGAAAAGGAACCACCCGTAACCACCGAACAGGCCCAATTTCTACTCTCATCCCTATTCGATTGACTGCCAGCAGGAAAGGCTTTCAAATCCCCATGCAGTTTAATTGTTGAGACCTAGGTAAACGTGAACCTGCCAAGGAAATTATGGAGGGTCAAAAATGACTGTGAGTGTCATGTTGGCATAAAACGTAGGTGAAAAGCACTCTTCGAAGATCACACCCCGATGACGCCAACCGTCTGTTACTTGCACAATTTGTAAACCCCCATTTTAAATGCTAAAATTGTGTAAGAAGAATCGATCAGATTCTGTCATAAGGGGAATTGATCTTTGGACCATTTTGACCGTTTGCAATCTCCTTGGCAGGTCTACGTAGCGGTTTTGAGCTTCATATTTGTAACGAGGCTCTATCGGTTCGCCTAGGTCTGAGTTCAAAGTTACCCAAAAAGTCTTTCCTGATAAGGTCTAGTTGCAGGATACTCTGCTTTATTCACCGCTTCTGCTCGCCCATTCCACACCATGTCATTTCCCTTTCAGCCGTGCTCTGCCCCCCCCCCCTGCCCACCTGATGGCCACCCTTTTTCGCTTCCATCCATTCGAGCTTTTTTCAATCTCAAATCGGCCCCTTCCTCCTCCTATCCCTTGGGATTTCCACAATATTAACTAACCTTCTATTTTTTTGCGATTTCCAGCTAAAATCTTTTTCTCGTGCCCCTTTCCACCACCTGAAGAGGAAATAAGAAGGGTGCTGTAAACGAATTTCTCAAAAATAATCTCTTTGTCCAGTACGCACAAGAAGAGTCTAAAAATGGAAAGTGTGTACCAGGCTTACAGGACCCCTTCCACAGAGCACGGATGAAGTTGAAATGACCAGGTGGATGGAAGCCCTCCCACCTCTTGACTTCCACCCTTCCCTTTCCTCTCGCACTCTCTCCCAGCATGATCCCCTTCTCATGACCTCAGCACAAACTTCGCCGTGGCCTCAAGCAGCAATTGTGATCGAATTTCCCTGGACATGATACCAACCTATCAATGGAGACAGACCGAAAGGACAACAGAGCAGACGAACTGACAGACACACAGACAGACGGATAGATAGAGGGGCACAGAAAGAAAGACAGGCACATATGTACAGAAGGCAGACATCTGGACAGACAGCAGACACGGACATGAGCATACAGGTGGACGGGCTGACCACGGCCAAGCGTCGCGTTCGCACTTTTCCAAGAATTTTGCGACCCCATCCCCCACCATCAACAGGCTTGAGGAGGCTCTCCCAGTACGGCACCCCTCCTCGCTACCCTGATCACCCCCATCATCATGGCCTATCAGTATTTGATTCTGCAACCAGTCAACACACTCAATCCTCCACTTTTCCTCTTTTCCTCCGAAACGAGCCATCAAGCGCGGGGGTGGGGGCAATTTGGTATGCGCAAATTACACCAATTTTGCCTACTTTGTCCTTGGGGAACTTACGCCAAACTACCAAACTCGTCGGATACCGTCAAAAGCAACCCCTTATTTAGAACCTTACCCAGGCACAACAAGCCATCCCCTTCCTTCGCAGGATCAGAAATGCGACCCCCTTGATGGAATAGTGCGAACGAACGGTTGACACTGGGACGGACAGATACGTGGGGGTAGACACGGCTGTAAAGCACATAGGCGGACACGCACAGAAGCGGACAGACGGCAGGGACGCGGACGGATAGGTCCGTACGGAGGAGGGCAGGCACGAACAAGGGAAGGACACGGACTGACGCAGACAGATACCGACCAGGACGTAGCATGCGGTTGGACTAGGACAACACATACACGGACTGACGAGACGGTCCTTCTCGGACAGACACAGACAGACGCAGACAAACACCCACCTGGACGTGCCATGCAGACGTGGACGACACAAACACGGACCAACGGGACTAGGCGAGCCTGTGCGACGGTCGATCTCCTTTTGCAGCAAATCCTCTCAACGGCACTCGGACCACGATCGCCCTTGTGGATCTGAAACAAAGCCAATTAGAACGCTATGCAAAAGCAATGATTATGATGATGGTTATATCTATTATAATGTCAACTTGATGTTTGGGAAAGATAGAACGCGATGAGAAGAAAGTGTCGAAATTCGGACAGGAATTATGGGGACAACCCAATACATCAATCCCAATTCTTGAAAGAAACAGCGATCTAAGCGAAGCGACTTTCTTGTTCGAAAAGGGAAGCAGGGCGGAGTACTTCTGACCTTTGAAATGGAATGAATTTTTTTCATAGCTATGAGTGGCACTATTTGATACTAAGCACTGAAATATCCCTTCTTAACTTGATTAGCGCCGAAATTCTTTCCATACCTGTGGTCCCTGCTAAGTTAGCGAGTGGACCGTGGGAGCCGGGCAGGATCCAGCCCTCGATCCGCGAAATCGCCCACACCTATAAATGAACACGTATGAAGCTACAGTAGGACTACCTTGACCATGACTCGCTCTCGCAATATGAAACTCGCATTGAAAACGATGACCCTTACCTGTCATAGAGGTGCGCAACGACAATGTCATCGTAGCATCCCTTCACTCAAGTCCCAATCAATCCAGACTGAACATCGCCTTTTGTTTATTCTATCATGTTAACGAAAAATCTGTTTTACTACCCATTTGAGCCTGTAGTAAACTTCCACGTAGAGCGCACTGCAGCAATCATAACCAGCGGACAAATTTGATACTCCTGAACCAAAGCACTCATGCACACGAGAAGCAACCATCCGATGAATCGCCCGAGCAGAACTTATCGTCCGAGTCTGCCGCTTCAGACAATGTAGGTGCAATGTACGGGGAGACGTCATGAAGTGATAAGAAAATCGGTGGGAAAGCATGAAGGAGGGGGATGGGGGGGGGGCTGGAAGTCGGGAATGGTGAGCAATTTTTGTTTTGGGATTTTTAGGTTTCAAGAGCTCTGGTACTGTGATCGTGGGGGGAGGCCCGATACGCATCAGATCGATATTCGCGCAGAGACAACCACACCTTTTCTTCAAGTCATCAGTCCCGGCAGGAAATCTTTCTTTCTATAACTAATTGTGTGAACGACCATGCGTTAGCCCTGTCTTGAACTATAAGAATGTGAATGTACAAAAAACTCCACCTGAATGCCGCGAAAAAGCGATGAACGCCTTCAAAGGGCGTGCCGCCGAGGTCGCAAGCCCTCTGCAGCCGTGATCGCGCGATTGCTGGTCGTACCATTTGCGATCGCGACCAATTCAATAGTCCTGGTCCCAAAAAGCTCGCACCTGCTCCGCAGCCCAATCAACGCGATCTTCACGCAGCAAAGAAGGCTTGCGACCAGGTAAAGAACCTATCGTTGTTACTTTTTCAAAATTTTTACGACCCTCCCCCAAGGTGGACTTGGTACCCCCTTTTCCACACCTCGACCACCATATTCCTCTCTATAGTATTTAATTCTGGTACCACTCAACCTCCAAACTCCGCCATACTTTTCCTTCCAAAAATGCCGTCGAGCGGGGGAGGGTATACGCGCGCTGAAACGGCGAATTTTTCTCCCATGCGCTCCCAACTCACCTAGCCTACTACTCGTGAAAACTCCACTTTCACCACAAACTCACATGTACTTTCACGCGACTGAAGCGGATACGACCCCCCCTCCTCAAACTCAACCAGGTACGACCCCCCCCCCGCCCGCCTTGTTACTAGTAACAACGTAGGGTTGACCCCCGATCCCACTCGTTTGTCGCCCCCACCGTTTTAGAATTGGACATATCGTTGAGCAATATTGTGTCAAAAACGTATAAGTCACAGTCGTAACCAGCTTGAAATAAGCCCGACACACAATTTTAGACCAGAGAATCTGCCTGAATTTTGATTCGTGAACCGCTGCTTGCGACCTTTGGCGAACACGCCTACTTTCCAGGTGTTCACATCGCCTTCCGCGCTTTCTAATGGGTGAGTATTGTTTCTTTACACATCTTTATTTCTTTTAATTGCGCAACAGCCCAGCAGGGTTTTTACCTTCGACACTAATGGTGTGGAACGATGCGCTAGCCCTAGTCAAGAACATAAGAAGTGTGACTGAACAAAAAACTCACCTTGGAAAGCCGCGAAAAAGGAGTTGAACGCCTTCAAAGTGGGCGTGTCGCCAGGATCGCAAGCCCCTCTGCCAGCCGTGGAGATCGCGATTGGCTGCGTAGGCATTTGCGATCGTGGATCGAGTTCAAATAGTCCCTGTGGTCCCAAAAAGATCGCAAATGCCTCCGCAGCCAATCACGCGATCTCCACGGCTGGCAAGAGGGGCTTGCGGACACGCCCACTTCGAAGGCGTTCAACTCCCTTTCGCGGCTTTCCAAGGTGAGTTTTTGTTCAGTCACACTTCTTATGTTCTTGACTAGGGCTAGCGCATCGTTCCACACCATTAGTGTCGAAGGTAAAAACCTGCTGGGACTGTTGCTTTTCAGATCCTACCGGCCGATTTTGGATACAATTCCGGGAACTACTTGTTCACAGGACCAGAAGTCGCGCTTACCCGATTTTCAAAATTATGACCCCTTGCCCTGTTGGAGGGCTTCTCCATACCAACGCACGTGAGGACTCACTAGCACTACCTCATCAATTCCACCACATGACTGTCTCCATAGCTTTTGACTCCAACGAGGTGACACAACCCTA